>JAODAL010005068.1:0-148122 GCA_025379985.1 Phyllomedusa bahiana
CCTTTGTTCACCTGATTAAAACCCCTTGAGAATCTGTGGTCCCTCAAAAAATGTGAATCCTACAGGGGGGGAAAAAACAGTCCCACCTCTCTGAACAGTGCTGGGGGGGCTGTGGTGGCTCTGCCCCAAATTTTTAGGGTTAACAGATCAAGAACTGACAAATCTAGGGATGGGGGCTTTTGAGTGTCATCATAAAGAAAGGTGGCGATTTTGTCATTTTTTTTGGTTTTTTTTTTTGAATGTCAGAAATGTTTTTTTTCAAAATTGTCTGTTATATTGGTTTACCTGGTGAAAAAGAAACAAGTGAGGGGGTTAGATTTTTTTTTTAATTTAAGTTCCCTAAAATTCTGCAATTAATAGTTCCCTGCTCAAAAAGATTCCACTAAGATAGCCAGATTAAAAAAAAAAAAAAAAAAACAAGAGAAAAGAGGGTCAGGGGCACTCCATTGATAAACGAGTTTCTTTTTTCCAAAAACGGCATTACAGACGACGGGATGGAGGGCCGCACGCCAACACACCTAGATCGTTTCGGCGTGAACGCGTTTCCTAAAGGGTGCCCCAAGTGGAACCCTTGAGGAAGCGCATTAACGCGCGAAACGATCGTAGGTGTGTTGGCGGGGGCCCCACCCAATCCGTTTTCTGTTATCCGTTTTTTGGAATAAGAAACTTTTATAAAGTGGTGGTACCGGGACTCCTTTCTTTGCTTGTGGATTTAAGCTGTTTTTTTTAAAAGCTGGCACCGCCAGAAAAATTTTTAGTTGGGGTTTCCCAAACCTGTGTAGTATATAAGTTCGCCAGCTTGCATTAACCCTTTGGTGCCCCTCCCCTTCCCCTCTCTTAGGGGATTGTTTCAAAAAAAAAAAAAAAAACACTACAACTTCCAAAAAATTAAGCTTTTATTTTAGGGGCTGTTGGGTTGATTTAGAAATAGTTTATGTTCAATAAAAAAAGAAACCTCCAAATACAACTTGCCTAAAATTCGGCACACACTGTATTCTATAGTACAGTGAATTAAAACCATTAGAAAGTCATCTTTTCCCAAAAATAAAAGCCCCAATTTTCTTTTAGGTGAACAAATAAAGGCAAAGAGGGAAAAACGAACGTGTCAACAAAAAAAAAACGCCGGTCCTTAAGGGGTTAAAATCAGGGGACCAAAAATCTAAGCATGTACGTCCTTGGTTAAATTTGCAAGTGTATGGTTTTAAAGAATGAGCTGCTTCATTTTTTGTTACAACGGTGTTTGGCCCAGGTCGGGTTTTTGCCCAGCTAAAATTACTGAGTGGCGGCGATTTTTGTCCCCTCCAGGGCGGGGAAAGAACTGCAGGCAAAGGGGATGCAGTGAACAGGTTTTGGGGTGGGAACGTGCGGCAAAAGGAGATGGGAACGGGTTGGGGGCCCAAAAACCACGGGGATATATGTAGAAGCAGCGCACGGATGAATTTTATTTGAAGGGGAAAAACCAGGGGCGTAACTACCCCGGGGGAGCAAGGTACAGTTGCTCCGGGGGGCCCTATGCTCATGGGGGGGCCCGGCCCCCGGGGCAAAGCTGCTTCACGCCTGCTACCCCGGGGGGAATGCCCCTCCCGGGCCCGCCGGAGTTAATTAAAGTTCATGCGGGGGGCAGGGGCTGAGGGGGCCCGGCGCATGTGCCTTGACGCTGGGCCTTCTGGCCCGAGGTTAGTGGCAGGGCTGCAGGGAGGTGCAACGGGAGCGCCCTCACTCCCCTCGCTACTTCCCTGCCCGGGGCTCGGGTCACGTGGGGGGGGGGCGGTACGTCACATTTCCCCCGCCGCCCGCGCTAGCCAGGGGGCTGCAGGGAAAGTAGCAGACCGGAGCGACGGCCTCGGGGGAGCGGGGACTGGGGTAAGTAAACAGTTTTATTTTTACCGCCCCAAAATCTTGTAACCTCCTAAGCCTCCTTATAACCCCCCCAAGTTGCCTTACACCCACTAACCTGCCTATACCCCCTCAGCCTCCTATATACCCCCTAAGCCTGCCTATACCCCCCCTAAGCCTGCCTATACACCCCCTAACCCTGGCTGTATACCCCCTAAGCCTGCCTTTATACGCCCCAGCTTGCCTTTATACGCCCCAGCTTGCCTAGATAGCCCTCCCAGCCTGCCTAGATAGCCCTCCCAGCCTGCCTAGATAGGCCCCCCAGCCTCCTAGATAGCCCCCAAAAGGGCTGCCTGCCTGAATGGGGCCTATAGCTACCGTGAAGCCTGTCTGCCTATATAGCCCCTATAGCCCCTAAAGCTTCCCTTACCTATATGGGCCCCCGAAGCCTGCCTGTCTACTTATATGGGGCCCCCTTTATCTACCTAAACCCTAACTATATGGCCCTATACCCCACCTAACCCCTGTCTACCCGTATGGCTCCCTATAGCTATCTAAACTCTGCTGCCTAAATGGACCCATATAAGCCGGGGGGCAGGTGCTGGAAAAAATCAAGGATTCTAAGATATTTGTGTCTAAATTTTGCAGGACAAGTAGCCGGGAGACGTTATCATGACGGATTGGACGGTGCAGAACAAAGGGAAATCAAAGGGCTCGTCAGAGAAAAGTCACCTGTGAGTCACAAGATGTAACTACACTGTAATCACTTATTATGTCTTTCAGATCCTGTGTACACTGGTGTCTACCACTATTTTGGTCCACTGTATGGTGGGTTTTATACAGTCTGCAGGGGCCTGTGTACATGGTATATACTACTATATGGTCACTATATTGCGGTAATAAATTGTTCTTTGTGTACTGAAACAGTAAAAGTGTAGGGGTATTATTTCAGTCACTATTGGTGGTAATTTTTTGGTCATGTTCTGGCGGTATTATCAAGTCCATATGGGAGTAGTGTTATTGGAATATTGGTTTTGGTATAGTGGATATTTTTTGGTAGCAGTATGATGGTGAGATGTAGGGTGAGGTATTTGCCCCTTGTATTATCTAAATTACCTAACAACATGTCCTGGTACATGGTCGTGGTCAGGTAGGCGGGCGAGGGGAGGGGGGGTAGGGGGCCCCATCCAAAAGTTAGCTTTGGGGCCCTGGCTTCTCTAGTTACGCCCCTGAGCAGAACAGACGAGATGTATGTAGAAGGAGCAGCACAGACGAGATGTATGTAGAAGGAGCAGCACGGACGAGATGTATGTAGAAGGAGCAGCACAGACGAGATGTATGTAGAAGGAGCATGGACAAGATGTATATAGAAGCAGGAGCACGGATGAGATGTATGTAGAAGCAGGAGCACGGATGAGATATATGTAGAAGCATGAGCACGGACGAGATGTATGTAGAAAGAGCAGCACGGACGAGAGAGAGAGAGAAAGAGAGAGAACACAGCAGTCCCATGTAAGATGTGCAGTCTTACATCGGCGGACCAATGGAAATCAGATGTGCAGTCCCACGTAAAACACAAAGATAAAACTCAGTAGTCCCATGTAAGGTGTGCCTTCTTACATCCCCAGACCCACGTAAATGTCATGTGCAGTCCCACCTAACACAGAAATAGAAAATTAATCAGTCCCATGTAAAGTGTGCAATCTTACATTGCTGGACCCACGGAAATCTTAAGTGCAGTCCCACATAAAGCAGAAAGAGAAAGCACAGCGGTCCCATGTTAGATGTGCAATCTTACATCGGTGGACCCACGTAAATCTCATGTGCAGTCCCACATAAAAAAAACTTTTGCGAGACAGATGCAAGGTCCCACGTAAACCACTTGTGATACAGCTGTGCAGTCCCATGTAAACACAAACAGATAAAGCATATTTTTTTGTTCTGCAGATCTGTAGAGGTCAGAGGTGTAATAATCTGCAGGATATATCACTGTGTGAGAGAGAGACAGAGAAAAAAAAATAACCCATCTTTCCCTGAGTCCTGAATATCAAATACCCATTCTAGTTACAATGTATGTAGAGAGAGAGAGAAATTTAGATATAAACTATTGAGTTACACTTAGCTTTTCACTTCTAATGATTCCAATGACAGCTGAGAACCTCTTCCGTCCCCCAGCTCACACAGAATCAATCATCACATGCACACTTTGGGGGCGTGTCTGCAGAGAGTGAAGATACACCCAGCTAGGACGAGAAACACGCCCCATCCATTTCACAAACTGTGCTTGGTAACCAGCAGAAAACATAGTCAACTGTTGTAACGAGACAACCCCTTTAAAAGGTTATTCTCAGATAAAGTGACACATTGTCATGGAGCATTTCGTGACCCTCTGCTCCGCTCTCAGCCTCTTACTTACCTAACCGCGCTCCTGCTTCCCGTCCCCGCTCTGCTGAGTGCCGGTGAGCACGTGCCCACTTCCTAGGGTGCGCATGGCAGCTCTTCAAGTTTTAAAGGGGAGAGTGCAACAGTAATTGGTTAATTGACCGTCTCTGACCCTATGTCTTGCTGACTCCTCCAACACTCTCCGCCAGATTATTGGTTTGCATTAGTTGTCCTGAGAGAGTGTTGGAGAGAGTTCTTGTCTATCTGTGTACCATACCTTCCTGCTACCGTTTCCTGACCATGTTGCCTACCGCCCTGACCTTATCACCTGTTCCTTACTACACCTCAGCCTACCAATTCTGTACCACGCTGTACCCCGGCTGCTATCACAAGCAAGTCACGTCAGGTGTAGCGACCTGGCAGTTCCTGGAGTCTAAGTAGCCCTGGTATTCACCAGAGCCCACCGCAAAGTGGGCTGGACTTGCTGCGGTGGGCTCTGGTGAATACCAGGGCTACTTAGACACGCTTCCTGGCGTAGCTTATACCATCGCTTGCAGTGGTCCAGTGAATCCACCTATATCCATTATACACATGTCAAATTTGAAAAATAGAGTTTGATCCTGAAGTAAAAAACAGGATTGATCCATAAGAGGTTAATATTGTATGTTAATGAGTGGCAAAGGCAGCTGTCAATCACACTGGCTTAAACGTCTGTTGCCCAGAACAAAGTCAGCAGAGAACAGATGGGTGTGACAGAACTCAATTAACACCCAGACAAAACCAAATAAGACACTGCAGGAAAAATGCACAGCACAGTCCCAAATCATGACCAAAAGCTCAGCCTCTGCTGTACTTTATGGACCGAAGACCGCGCTGCGGCCTGAATAGGCAAGGTCATGACAGTTATCTGCTCTTATTTTGAAACAAAGGCATTAAAAAGGTTGAGATAATATTCTGTACTGTGATATCCTGGTGCGTTATCTGTCAGGTTTATCTTTGCTACATCTGTATTATTATTTGCATCTATGACCCTATAAGTTGAAAGTAGGAATCTGTTCAGTGACTGCATTTTACTGAAGATGGTATAGATGGATAATAACTTAATTACAAATAAATTAAAATGCAAATACATGCACTGAGAGGGGTTTTTAAGTTTGCTTTATTAAACCTAAATTTAGGTGATTGGCAATTGAATGTGTGTTTGGTCATAAAAATGTGAAAGTTATGAAATCCTGTAAGTTTCTCTTTATGAAATGCTCCAGCTGTGTGATGAGTATAACTTTACTTTTGAAGTGTTTTTGTTTATTTTGCTGGAAAAATGCCATTGTGGTTCTTGATAAGGTAGAAGTCCTTTTGTTATGTTTCCCATTCTTGCTTGAATGCACTTCTAGATTTTGTTTGAAAAAAAACTCCCAACTTTTTTAAAATCAACACTGAAGGGTATGTTTACAGTGTATTGCGGCGCCACAATACGCTAGGTGTTTTAAAAGTACGCGCTGGCCAGTGCGTTCCTCTAAAACGCTCTGTCCTAATTCCCATAGACATCTTCTTTCTCTGCCTCGCTCGACTTTTTATCAGTTCCTGCAAATAAGACATTTGCTTCAGACTATAAGATGGCCAGACTCCTCACCCACACATCCTGATTTTCACAACTTTCTCTGTGCAAAGAAAGGCTTTGAAAAGGCCTATCTTTAACATACCACGCAATATTGGCCAAAGATTCCCGACTATGCCAAAATGGGAAAAGGAATTATCCTCCCAATTCTCTAAGGGTCAATGAACCAAAGCACAAATCATCTCTTCTTCTTTATCGAGATAAACCATAAAGAAATTATGTTTAACATCCACCTGTGAGGTATTTACCCCCCTCATTGGAAGCTAAGATGTTCTCTGGATCCTCAGATCTACGGTATGTTGAAAGAGGTGGTGCCAACAAGGCATATCTGGTAGGTGTGTCCACTGTCCAGTCATTCAAAAAATGTTGGAATTCAGTCTCTTATCTTCTCACAAAAATGACTAATCTCTCCTTTACTTTGACTCCCGCACTTGAGGTTTTAGATATTGGTTTATGGGACTTGTCATCATCTCTCCACACAATTCTTTTTCACACTCTTATAGCAGCCAGAACAGTTATTGCATTCAGTTGGGGGGAAAAACCTGGGGCCCCCCCTTCTTTTTGATTAAATCAAAGAATTAAACCCAAATTGCCCTGGACTTTTTAATCCCCCTCCAAAGCGTTGGTCCAGGGGGATTTTCCGTTACGTCATCTTACGTAGACAATTAATTCTTTTTGCTCCCATTTTATTTTTTTCCTTTTGTTAGTTTTCCCCTTTTTTACGGTAGTTTTTGAGCGTTTTTACACAAATTTAAAATCGGCAAGGGTTTTTAGGGTTCTTTTTCCTTCTGGATAATTGAAAAATCTGGTTCCTTTAAAGTCGCCTTTTTCTGCCCGTTTCCTTAATTTTTGGGGGCCCCCAAATCGATCGTGGCAGGGTAGATGGGTTTTCCCCCACCATGATTGGGATTGGATGGTTCGATTGGTTTGGAAAAATCCATACCCGTTTTTACGCCCCGTTTTTTTCAGCCCGTGTCCTCCGTCCATAATTCCTGGTTCCTTCCAAACGCTCAGCAAAAATTGTTTTTTGCCAAGCCCCCAAGCTGTGATCCTCCATTTTTTTGATTGATTTTGAGATTTTAGGTTATTCCGGTCCGTCCCAAAACCCTGCCCTTGCGCTGGGGCCTCGTGCGAACCGCAGTCGTACCTATGTTCCTATCGCAGTTTGTTTCCTTTTGAGTGTCGCTGTGAGCCTCCTGTAGCTTTTCTTACTCACCTGTGATTGTGTCCCCCATTTTGGGCTGCTGCCCTGTTTCCCCTGTCTCTATAGAGGGCGGCGGCCACGTTTTCCCCTTTCCTTTATTCCCACAGTGTGCAGCAGGGTTTGGGGCTTCCTCCCAATCCCCTTCACCTGTGGGTTTATAAGGCTTCTCCTCACATTTCCCTGCTGATCCTTGTTGTGTATGTTGTTGTTTTTATTTTGTCTCTTGGGTGCTGTTGCTGTGTTGTCGATCTTTTTTGTTAGCGTCTGGTGTGCCCATGTGGCTTCTGTGTCTTTGTGATTTTCCCTTTGCCTTTTTCTCTGCCCTTTCTGCCCTGGTCTGCCTTGGTTTCTTCCCTGATTTTGCTTTTGTCTTGCTTATGTTCTTGGTGTTTTCAGTCTGTCTTTTATTGTTTCCTTTACCTTTTGTTATCCCCCTTTTTGGCATCTGTTTTGTCCTGTTTTTGTTTGACCGCACTTTTTACTTTTTGTTCTTTGTCTTGTTCCCATTTTGTTGGTGCTAGACTGGCCTTTGGCCCTGTCGGTCAGCTGCCATGCTGGGGACTGCTCTGAGGTGGGACCTGGTGGCTTTTGGGGTCAGCCAACCTTACCATCAAAGGGCTCTGTGAAGATCCCCATGCCCGGATGGCCACTTGGTTAGGGCCCCTTCGGAGCAAGCCCAGCAGTTGTCCAGTGGGTCCACTACCCGCTTTACCCGCTCACCCGTTACAGTTAGCTAGAGAATTTTAATGCAGCATCTACCGCTGTAAATTCACGGCGGGGGGAGCAGGGGGGGGGGGCCCGCGGGCGGAACACAGACAAGCTTCTATCTATAAAGAACACTGGATAAAGTTCACCAAGACTTAGTGTAAAACATTGTAGTGGAATATCTTTATTATTAACATTTTTGCTATTGAAATATTTCCGGGATTTTGGGGCAGCCTGAACTTATATTGGATACACATCATTTCAGTAACTGCAGGTCTCTTTGTTAGGTGCAAAACTCCACTTTTTATTATCAGTATACATTTAGATATGAGTTCTTTTTAATTTTTACCCATTACACCTGTGACTGTTGATATATCCACCTTGCAGTTAAAATTACAATCCAGCAATCTTGTAGTCAGCACAGGGTTTTTTTTTTTGCCAAAAATACCGTGTATCATACGAAAACATTAACAGTTACGTGTTTTTTGATTTTTGCGCACCCAAACAATTTTCATTGATGCAGCATCAACGTAAATCTTAAAACAGCAATTCTATATTCCCACAGGTAAATTGAAAGGTGCAAAAAAAACAGTTTATTATACCAAAACATAAAAGTTACGTGTTTTTTGACTTTTGCACCCCCGGGTTTTGTTCATTGACGCAGCATCCACGTAAATCTTAAAACAGCAATTCTTATTCACCACAGGTGAATTGAAAGGTGCAAAAAATACTTTTTTATTATACCAAAACAAAAACAGTTTCGATTTTTTTTACTTTTGCACACCCAGCATTGTTCTTTGACGCAGCATCCACGTAAATCTTAAAACAGCAATTCTATAGTCACCACAGGTGAATTGAAAGGTGCAAATAATACCGTGTATTATACGAAAACATAACAGATACGTGTTTTTGACTTTTGCAAACCCAGCTTTGTTCATTGACGCAGCATCCACGTAAATCTTAAAACAGCAATTCTATTTTAAACCACAGGTGAATTGAAAGGTTCTGTGACTTTTATAACCTAAGTGTGTTGCCAAGATTTTGGGCACGTATCCATATGATGTTGTGGATGTTAATTTCAGCTTCTCCAGCTTGTTTGGGGTGAAATTAAGAAGGTTTGTTGCTCTCCCATAGACTTTAATGGTAATCGCTCATAATCGATGCTCACTATCGAAAAACCTTATCGATAGCGGCCAACTATCGACTATCGCTCGATCTCGATAGCCAACGCAATCGCTCAACACTAATCATCGGTTATTTAGTTACCTTTCCTTTTTGGGACAGTCCGTTCTTCTATTGTTTTCATGATATCCTTCAGTTTGTATTTTTTGTCAACTGCTCAATTCTTTAATAGAGGAATGTTTAAAGACATCTTCTTTCTCCTGGCGCGTAATACGCATCAGGGAAAAAGTTGGGTAATCATAGCTCTCAATAACAGCTATGAATTACCATGTTTGCAGTCTATACTTCGGGCAATTATACTCTGAAATATGGACCTCAAATACGCCGTGTGAACAAAGCCTATTAAGTTTTCTTGAGAACCAATGAGAAAACTATATCAGATCACTATCCTTTTCATTTCAATGGTTATCCATGCTATAGTTCACACTGTGCACTTCTGTTTTACATTTCCATGATATGGAAAAAATGACATATCACTTGTTTAACGTAGAATCTTTATGGATTTTGTGTTGGGTAGTCTGAATGCCGATATGCCCTGCAAAAAGGGGGCTAAGCCACATTTAAAACTGAAAACTACAGAATCACTCTGAACTTGTTCTGCAAATTCCACAATGGATTTTTCCGATGTAAAAATCTGTCATGTGAACATACTCTATAGAATCAAGGGCCACATGTATGAACCTGTTTGGTCTAAAACTAACTTTTTTGCCCATAGGTTATTATGGGCAAAAGAGTGAGTTTTAGACCTATACAGTTTCATACGTGTGGCCCCAACTGTCTCAAAATGTATAGAAAGCAATGTTACTGAACCAGCTCAGCTCTCTTCCCTTAAGTATTTTAGGACAGATGATTGTAGTAAGCGATCAAAGTCCAGAAACAGCCTGTAAAATCAAAAAATTGAAAAAAATAAATAAATACAAATTCTGAGCGGGATGAAAGTGAAACTTTTATAATTACTAAAATTTATCTAATATGGTTACTTAATATACTATTAAATGCAAATACAATTTTACAAGTTTATAAGTATTTGTATAGTATAGGTTTTAAAATGGTCACCTGCAACAAACTACATAGAACGGCGGGTGGTTCTGTGATCTGGGCTTTGGTCCGCAGTCATGCACACTTCCAGTCTCGACTCCCTCTGATACTCACCTCTCCAGTACTCCGTCATCGCTTCCTACTTCCTGTCTCTAAGCCAGCCATCTGCTCACAGCCGGTTTCTATGGGGCTGAAGAAGTTAGTTGGCATGAGCTGGCCCTTTAAATCAGAGAGCCAGTGCGTGCCACCCAACTTTCCTCAGCCAATCATGCCTGGCCATTAGCTATTTTTAGACACCTCACCCTGCATCAGAGGCCCAGTTATTGGTGTCCGTCCATAGCGTGTCTACATTTTTTGTGCTCTCCTGTTAACGACTCTCCATTATGTTCCTGACCCTGTCTTCCAGGAGTAACAGTATCATATCTATTCTTTACTGTGAATTCACAGTCCTATTATGTGTTCACATTGCATATTGCTATTACTTGGTAACAAGAATGTAAGGTATTTGTAAGCTTACCCCATATTGGCTGAAACTAGCCTATTCACTTTAATGGCAGAAAGTTCTGGAAAGTGATGTGTTATGTGGGTGGAGCCTTCCTAGCCCAACCCAACCTCTTATTAGAAAGCTGACATTCATTAAGTTAGGGTGTGTGCCCAGTGTGCAGTCCAGTCCAATCTATACTGGTTGTGCTTGCTTTCCCTCAAGCAGCACACATGCTGTGAGTAAACAGCCTGGCCCAGTTAACCACAGCCAGGCCCAAAGCCTATCTAAGTCACTCATCCTGGGAGTGCAAGGAGACACCACAGGCCCCTGCATGTAGCATCACTGTCCGTGCATTTATACTGGTCCTTGCTAGGAGATATTTGGAAATACGACCGACACTGTGTTCTCAGGGTCGCCATCAGAAATTTCTGGGCCCCATACAGCCGAAGTGTCTGCCCCCGTCCTGTCAACCCCGCCCTCTGCCAACCCCGTCCCCTCACCAGTCTCCCAACCCCAGAAAAAAATGCAATTACACCATTGTTTTTGAATTTATTTGGATAGGCAGGGGTAGGAGAAGGAACCTGAGTGGAGCCTCACACAGAAGGGAGGAGGGAAAACCTCAGGGCAGACACGCTTTCTTGAGTCTCTGAAGCGATGGATTCAGTACTGGACCCACATTATACCCCTTGAATGCCTCATCCCTGCTGCACCCATGAAATTGTGTGAAATTCCTCCAGGGAAGACCTATGTGCATCCTGCACTAGGGAAATGTATCCTGTCCTGTGGCTCCATTTCCTGTGTCGCTGGTCATTCAGGTTTCTGTACATCCCTTGACCATGTGTCTTGACACTACTGGCGGCCAACTTTAGCACAGGTTGTTAAGGACTTTGTGGCCACTTTTCCTAAATTTGTCCCTAACAACAGATTCTATCAGAAGGTCGATGGGTTCCTGTTGCCCTTACCAGTGTCCAAAGTTTCCTGGAACCATATTGCCATGGACTTTGTGACTGACCTTTCTCCCTCCTTGGGCTGTTCTGTTATCTGGGTTATCGAGTGCTGCTTTTCCAAAATGGCGCAGTTTACACCCCTACCAAGCCTTTCTTCTGTGTCTCAGCTGTCTACCTTATGCCTTCAGCACATCTTTCGCCTGCACTGGATGCTGACCCACATTGTCTCTAATGGAAGAGTACAGTTTACCTACTGATTTTGGCGTGCCTTTCATTCCCAGCTTCAGATCAAGTTGGTCCTGTCCACTGCCCACCACCCTCAGTTCAATGGCCAGGTAGAACAGGTCAATCAGATCCTGGGGAACTATTTACACCACTTCTTGCCTGCATGACAAGATGACTGGGTGTCTCTCCTCCCCTGGGAGGAATTGGCTTACAATAACCATTCAAGCAAGTCCTAGGGGAGTTCATATTTGCACATTGTGTTTGGGCAGCATTGGCAGCTCCCTCTATCCCTTCATAAGCGGTCAATGCTCAGGTGTGTGACTTTCATCAAAGGTGTCTACTCCAAGCATCTACTTGGTCCAAGAAGTCTGGTAACGGCTGACCTTTATAGGGTGTGCTCTGGATCTCTGATTTAAAGGGCCAGTACGCACCACCCAACTTTCCTCAGCCAATCATGCCTGGCCATTGGCTACTTCTGGACAGCTCACCCTGAATCCCACACCCAGTTATTAGTGTTCATCCATAGAGTGTCTACCTTTCCTGTGCATTTTCCTAATTGCTCTCCTGTTAACGACTCTCAACTACGTTTCTGACCCTGCCTTGTCTGACATCTGCCATGACCCTATGCCTGAACTTACCTCATTTGTATGCTGCCAGCTTTGAGCATTTGCCTGTTCCTGGCGATGTCTCTGCCTCCAGTACTACGCAAGTCTACACGTCAGCTGTCACCTCAAGGACCTATGTCGAGAGTCAGCAGAGTTCTCTGCGGCAAAATCCAACCTGCTTTCCGGCGGGCTCTGGTGAAAACCAGGGGGCTCCTTAGACTCTGCTCCCAGGTGTAGGTTATACCAACTGCTGACAGTGACCCAGCGGATCCACCTCCTGTCTCCAGTGAGTCTGATCACAACGCTACATATTTACAATGATCCCTCAACAAACAATATTAATTTGTTCAATTATAATCATTGTATGTTAAAGCCATAAATGTATAACTGGTAATTGGCTCAGAATCCCTCAAAATATCAACACACTATAGTGCAAAATTAAGATTGAAGAAAATGAAGCTAATAACTAGTACAGATAAAGCAACTATTTAGATAGAACAGCCTGAAAAAGCTGTTGGAAGCTGGAAATCACTTTCTATTTTAAGGTAGGAGCTTCTTTGTATCAAATAATTTAAAGACAATGTATTAGAGATAAAGAAAATTGGGCTGCTCTCACAAGGAGCCCAAAGGAGCCATTCATCCTGGCACGTGTAAAGAGCAGTACAGAACATGTAGTACCACACTGTACTGTAGAGAGGCACTATAAGACTGCCAATCACTGCATGCACTGTACTAATACATAGGTTTTTCAAGAAAAATGTTCATGATAATTGGTTTGATCCATCACGTGTCACAGATCTCCAGTTTCAGGAGACATTGTATGGTGAGTGTGGTTTCAACAGGGCCGGGACGATTGGTAGGCGAAGGTAGACGACGGCCTAGGGCTCCACTTCATACCAGGCAGAAAGGGGGTGCAAATAGTTATGGAGTGGGCTGAATTTTACATTAGGAGGGGAGGAGTAGGGCGCTACATGCCTTATTTGCCTAGGGCACTAGAAAACCTTGTCCTAGCTCTGGGTTTCAAGATACAATTTCCCAGGAAATATCATTGTATTTTCAAAATATTACATCATGAGACCATTGTAACTTGAGAGGCCATTGTATTTTATCAGAGAAAAATGTCTTGTTCTCAACTTATCAGTCTCCTTTTCCTCCCCCATCCACCAACATTAATCAGTCGTTTAGAAAAACTGCTTTGAGCCCAATTAAAGGAATAAGATGGACCATCAGCTGGCTTATGTTACATGCTGCCCATAGAGGTCTATAGAGAGTGGAGGAGGAGTTAGCTGCAAAGTGAGACAGAGGCAAAAGGATATACAGAGAAGCTGCTGAAAGCTCTAGTAAGTAATATATACAGTATCTCCACTCAGTGCTTGATTTACAGGCTACAATGCTGAGTATAATGTCCTCCAAGTAAAACAAAATGAGTTGAGTTCTGAAATACTGTAAGTTTACCATTATAAATTGCTCCAGCTGTATGATTAATATAACGAGGGCTGGCACTTTTCCTTTGCTCGTGTATTTTCTTTACGGAAAATTTCCATTGTGATTTTTTATGAAGTTCTAATGGATAAGCTGTAGTCCTTTCTTTATATATCCTATTTCCTATTCCTGCTCGAATGCACTTTTGTTTAACAAACTGAATCAAAAACTGCCACAAAAACTCCAATATTTTTATAACAAAAACTGTGTGAAACTACTGCATGACTATGTTCACAGATAATTTTCATGAGAACCCACATGAAAACCATGTGAGATCACTACTCTTTATTTTCGATAATGATGATAATCCATGCTATAGTTCATACTGTGCACATTTTTTCTGCCACAAATTTATAATCCATGGTGTGAAGGAGACATGTCACTTCTTTTATGGAGAGTCCATACAAATTACACATTGGATAGTCCCATCCAAAACTGCATCGAAATCCACAGTATCACTCTAAATTTGTGACACAAATCCTCAATATATTTCTCTGATGGAAAAATTTGTCATGTGAACCTACAGAACAAACTGTCCCAAAAATCTATAAAAAGCAGTGTCACTGAGTCAGCTTGTTAATTATAATAGCAGTTAACAGCAGTCTTTGAATCACATTGAATTTGTGCAATGTGTATGTATTTATGTGTGCGTTATTTGCATACATATGTGTGTGTATGGGTGTGTGTGTGTGTGTGCATGTGACATCATAGCGGTTAGTCTCTTATACACTCATGCATTTTAGGAACAACTAAAAAATTAGGGATGAAACCTGTAGAGGTGAAAAATACCATATAAATGTTACTCCTCATGTGCTTATCCAAAAAAGTTATCTAACACCAGGGGTATAACTAGAGAAACTTGGGCCCCATAGAAAACTTTTGGATGAGGCCCTCCTGCCAAACCCTCCTCCGACCACAAACATTTACTGGTGCCTGTTAATAATAGTCATACAGTTACCAGATAATACAAGGAGTAAATACCTCACCGTACATATCACCATCAAAATGCTACCAAACAAATCCCACCATACTAAGACCAACAATACCAATAATGCTATTACATAAAGACCTGATAATACTGCCAGAACCACATAGTGACTGAATTATACCACTATACTATTACTGAATGCAAAGACCAACATTGCCTCCGAACAGTCACCATATAGTGGTAGATACCAGTGTACACAGGCTCTGCAGACTGTTTTTTTGCCTCCGTACATTGACCATATAGTGGTAGATACCAGAGTATACAGGTTCTGCAGACTGTATATTACCTCCATACAATGACCATTTAGTGATAGATACCAGTGTACACTGACTCTGCAGACTGTATATTATCTCCATTTAGTGACCATATAGCGGTAGTTACCAGTGTACACAGGTTCTGCATACTGTATTTTACCACCATAGCGTGACCATATAGTGGTAGATACACAAACACACCACTGGATATCCTGGTATGTGTCCCGCATCACAACAAAATCACAGTGAGCAAGGGGAGTAAACCCGAAACGCGTCTGTGACTGCATCATCTGTTGGGGAGCAATGTTGCTGGGTGCTGTTATGCTGTTTTAATGCATCAATAAAGTCCATGCTATTTTACCGATACTCGGACTTTTGGATTTCTTGGTTACAGCAGTCCTGCGAGACACATACCAGGATATCCGGTGGCGTGTTTGTGTAACTTCCGCTTGTGTGGATCCCCGTGCAGGATTGTGGAAAGAAGTCCATAGAGGTAAGCCGAACTTCAGTATAGTGGTAGATATCAGTGTGTTCATGCTCTGCAGACTGTATATTACCTCCATACAGTCACCATATTTTTGTAGATAGTTATTCACAGGTGACATTTTCTCTGACGAGTCATTCACTTTCCCTTTTCTGCTGCATCTGGCCCAGACTGCCATGATGACTTCTCCTGGCCACTGACAAATATCTCAGAATCCTCACTTTTTCAGCACCTGCCTCACTGTCTCCCACCTCTTTACAAACTTCCCAATGGTGGGAGAGTGGGTATAGACCATAGCTTAGAGGCACAGTCTTCTAGGTGGGTGGGGAGGAACATATGTCTAACCCTCTGGAGATTGTGCTACAGCTATACCCCTCAGAATCATATTACCAGGTAGGTAGGTAGGCAAGGCCCTAGGTAGATAGGTAAATGGCAAGGCTCAGTTAGGTATGTAGACCCTATTTAGGTTGGTAGATCCCTGATAAATAAGTTTTTTAGGCCACAGGAAGTTGGTGGATAGGACCAAGGTAGGTAAGCCCCAGGTAGGTAAGTAGGTAGGCCATAGGTAGGTAGGTTGGTAGGCCCCTGGTAGGTAGATTGGTAGGCCCCAGGTAGGTATGCCCCAGTTAGGTAGGTAGATAGGTTCCAGGTAGGTATACTCCAAGTAGGTGGATAGATAGGCCCCAGTTAAGCAGGTAAATAGGCCTTTAGTAAATAAGAAGACCACAGTTAGGTAGGTAGGCGGGCCCCAGGTAGGTAGATGGTAGGTAGGCCTCAGTTATGTAGGTGGGCCCCAGTTGGGTAAGTTGTAGGTGGACCCCATGTAGGTAGGTGGTAGATGTGTCCCAGTCAGGTACATTGTTGGTGGGCCCTAGGTAGGTAGAAAGTAAAAAAAGAAACAAAAAAAAACTCCCCTTTTCCCGTTACCCTGATGCGAAGAGTGGCAGAATTACTTTTTCTTGTTAAGCCAGCCATAAGCAGCATTTTTCTCCGCTAAGACCGCACAGTCACAGGAATTGAGCACATTTGCCCTCGATTCCCATTCCCAGTTGTCGCGGCCAGGCCCTCTGTGGTGGCAGGCCCCTTAGGGTGGTAGTTCCGCCACTGTCCAACACCATGAAAAATATCAAAATGGCTGCAGTTAACTTGTCTGTACAGGAGAGGTTGCCAAAATTATGTCAATCTGACATCAGTTCTTATTCTTTGAAACTTTACTTTACTCGTTTACTAAATTTACATAGTACTGCTAAAGGGGTCATCCCCCTCCCTGTTTTTAAATATGCTGCTGCAGCTATGAAATAAAAAAGCATACTCACCTATGTAAATGCACATAACAATATCAGCAGCACACTATATTAGAATACATGAAAAAAAAAACATTCCTGCTTTAAAAAAATGAAAGTTTTTTGAGTTTCTTAGTTCACACTTTTGATCAAAACTGCTTAAGCCCGCCTTCGACTGCAACGAGATCTCAATGCAGGTGGGTCCTACACTACGTTACACTAACTTTATATTTCTCTGTGGCCTGTCCAGACCTACCTTTCAGAATGTGAAGGCACCAGCTACTGAATACACTGCACTGATTTAAAAGCCTGTGAGGATGGGTGGAGTGCAAAAAACCAAGATGGAGGCAGCCATTCCCCCCTATATACAATTCAAAAACAATATTTGGTTCAGCACCTCCAAAAAACTTCTTAAGAAAGTAAACATGGGTGCACGCTGTCGTGGCTGTAATATAAATACACATAACAATATCAGCCCCACATTTATTTAAAAAAAACAAAAAAAAAAAAAACCTATCCCTAGTAGGACCTTTTCCAGCAATGCAGATGGGGCCCCTCCCGGGTCTTTGCTGTCTTTAGACTCCCAGCAGTCAGCTTGTGTGCAATGCAGCTGCTGATTGGCTGCAGCAGTCATGTGACATTGCCTGGCATCACCTTTCAGAGTCTTCACATCTAAACGTTGACATTGAGCAATGTCATATGATAAATGCAGTCAATTAGCAGCTGCAGTGTGCACAAGCCTACTACAGGGAGCTGGAAGACAACAGAGAACCTTGGAAAAGGGCCTTTAACCGCTTCACTGGAATGGAGGTCAGTTCGAAAGTGAGTGTTTTTATTTTAATTTTTATTTTAAAAGCCCCCCAAGCGACTTTACTTACAAAATGGGAAAGGGGACCCCCCCCTTTTTAATTATAAAGTTTTCTCGGGCTTCCTTCCAGTTTAATTCTCTTTATTTTTCTGGTCCTTTGGGGAATACCTTAAAAAAAATTTCACCCTTAATGGGATCCTGTGATAGAGCAATAGGAATCTGTAGTAGATTGTAAGCTCTCGTGGGCAGGATACTCTCTCCCTATGGATCAGTTGTTAGTCAAATAGTGTTGCCATTGTCCTTTGTTTGGTCTTATGTAATGTATGAAAACCCCTCTTGAATGTGCAAGAAACCAGGGCCGCCATCAGAAATTTCAGGGCCCCCCTAAAAGCTAAAGCGCCGGGGCCCCCCTTTTAAAACCCCCCCCCCCTTTGTAAACCCCAATTGCCCCGCCCCGCCCAACTTTTTCCCTTTACAACCCAAAACCCGAAAAAAAAAAAGAGATGCAATTGCCCCTTTTGTTTTTGGGAAATTGGTTCTTTGCTAAATTTTTAAAGATACGTTTATCTATTTTGTGATAAAGGGCACACCCAAATTTCCCCACTTTGTAAAAACGTTTTTTCTGCCCAAAACCCGCCAACCAAGACCAATAAAACCCCAAACAAAATACCAATTAATACAATAACCCCCACATATCACTATGTATGGTGACTAATTTCCCACTTAATTTTTAATGAATAAACCCGTGTACTTAAAGGTCGATATTACCATTTAAAAACAACAATATACAAAGACAAAAATAATCCCCAACATTTCTCCACCTTTTTTCCACTATAGAGATGCAAAAATAATGCCACAATACTGTTACTGAAAAATTTTTTTCCAATTTAAAAAAACACCAAAAAACCACCAAAACACTGACTATTTTGGGGGAATGTATGAAAAAATGTCTAGGTCTAAAAACTCCCCTTTTTTGCCCATAAACAACCAGTCCGCGTTCCCAGCATTATTTTTTCCCGGCACTATAAAAAAAGAAAGTGGAACACGAAATTTGGGTTTTATGGGGCAAAAAATGGGAAAATCCTACATTCTAGCAGTTTTCCCCACATTGGCCCATAGTGGCAGATATAAGTGATTTCCCGTGGGAGTTCTTTTTGTTTTCACAGGTGAAAGTCTGATAAAGTCGTTCACGTTCCCTTTTTTTCTCCATCCGGGCCCGGCCCCCATGAGGACTTCCCCTTTCAGAATTCAAACACAAACACCTGAGACTCCTCACTTTTATTTATAAACCCCTGGGTACCCCACACCCTATGTAAAAAAAACTCCCCAAACCATGTTTCCCCAAATAGTATAATTTTCCCTTTGGTGCATGGTGTTAGTTTTAAAGAGTCCCTTGTAGGTAGGTAGCCAAAAATTAGGGCCCAAACCTGTTGGTAGAGAGAAAATTTAGTGGGGGCCCCACATGGGGGGAAAATTGAGTGGGGCCCACTTTAAGGGTTTTCCCCACCTCCCCTGCTGGGGGGGGGCCCCCTCTTCAAGGGGGACACCCCCCTCCAGCCATGTGGGGGGCCTCCCCCAGGGGCCGTGAGGGGCCTTGAGCGGGCCACTAAAAAGGCCCTTGGGATTTGCTGGCCCCCCTCAAGGGGCCCTGGGATTTGTGGGGCCCCCCCAAAACTTAGGGGCCTTTTAGCAGGGTTTCCCGCAAATTCCCCGGGGTTTAGTTTGGGCCCCAAAATCCCTGGGGGCTTCCCGTGGGGCCCCAAAAAATCCCCCGGGCCTGAGCGGGGCCCCCTATCCCCGGGGCCCTTTATGGGGCCACCCATCCCTGGGGGCCCTTTACTGGGGCCCCCCCATGCCCGGGGCCTTTAATGGGGCCCCCACATTTCCTGGGGCCTTCAGTGGGGCCCCCACATCCCTGGGGCCCCTTTAGTGGGGCCCCCACATCCCTTTGGGGCCCCTTTAGTGGGGCCCCCACAAACCCTGGGGCCCCTCAAAAAGGGGGGCCCCCCCAAACCTTGGGGCCCCTTTAGTGGGGGCCCCCCCAAACCCCGGGGGCCCTTTTAGTGCGGCCCCCCCAAACCCCGGGGCCCCCTTTATTTGCGGCCCCCCCCCTCCCTTTGGGGGCCCTTTAGTGCCGGCCCCCCACATCCCTGGGGCCCCTTTTCCCGGGCGGCCCCCAAAATCCCTGGGGCCCCTTTAGTGCGGCCCCCACATCCCTGGGGGCCTTCAGTTTTTGGCCCCCAAATCCCGGGGCCCTTCAGTGCGGCCCCCAAAATCCCTGGGGCCCCTTTTCCCCCGGGGTCCACAGGACTTTGAAAATTTGGGCCCCCTTATAAAAAAGGGGGCCCCGCGCAAGTTAAGTTTTAAAACAATAGGTTTTCATTACACGGATTTGGTTTTTTCCCTTTCTTCTGCATCAAACTTCCCTGCACGAACGGAGCAGTCCGCCCCTCCCCCTCCCTTGGCTGCAAAGGGGATCGTGAGGCTCTTTCTCAAGGGGGGGACTATGATTAATTTGATGACTTCACTTTGGGAGCCAGAGGGAGGAGGAGGGGCGACTGCTCCCTTCGTGCGGAGCTGATGCAGAAAATTTTGGAAATTTAATCTGGGTAAAGTAAACCTTGCAAGGGGTGGGGGTCCCCCCCGACCCGCAGATTGATTTAAATGGGACAGAGAGAAAAACCTACTTTTAACTCTGTACCAAATTTCGTTTAAGAAAGGGGGGGGGGGCCTGCCGGCGGCGGGGGCCCCCCCTTGCTTCACATTCTGGCCGGGCCCCATACGGCAGTAGGGGTTCTATTCCCCTAATGGCGGCCCTGTGCAGCACCCTGGTGTGTCCTAGCGTCAGTAAGGAGCTATCTAGTGGGATTTTGTGGCGAAATCCCGTTAAATAGGCAGCAGGTGTTATCCGCCGGTAACAGATCAGAATGGAGCCGGCTCCATTCCTTGCTGCGTAACTCCATAGACGCCGCGGCGATTAATGCAGGTCTCGTGAATTTGGGAAATTGGTGCCAAGCCCCTTTTTCACTATCACTGAGACCCCTGTAGCGAGATCTCGGGGTCCCAATCAGTTTTAAATGTAGCTGGAAGCCTTGTGAAGGCTTCCATTGCCACCTTGTTCCTTGCTTTACTACTTCCTGCCCCAGGCAGCAAGTGGTAAAACCACCACCCTTTTTACGCCCCTATTGCCTTGTTTTTACAAATTTCAATGGCTGGGATTAATAATCAAAACCCCCCTTACTGGTCAAGTTTTTTAGGAGGACTCAATGATAGAGTAAAAAATAAGTTCAAATCACATCCCTCTTTTGCCATTTTAAAAAGAAAAAAGAAAAAAAAAAGACACATGCCCGGGGTCTGTAAAAAACCCCCTATAAATATTGAAATAAACTATCAACATTTATATAAATATATTATAATTTATCCTGTTTTCCTTAATGAAAAGCCACAGAAAGGAAAAAAAAAATTAATTTGTTTTTTTTGTTCATTTCATCTTAAAAATTTAACCCCCTTAAAAGGGGGTTGTCCGCTACAATGATTGGGGTTTTTAATTTTAAAAAATCTTTAAAAAACAAGCAGCTTTGCAAAAATATGTTCATTACAAATTTTCCAACTGATTTTGAGCTACCCTTTGTTCTTTAATGGGGCCCCCTTTTTCTAAAATTTTTCAAATAGCACCGCCCTGTTGTTTCCTTATTTTTTATTTGGCTTTTCAGGCCCTGAAACCCCATCCCCCTTTGAAGACATCGGAGCAGAGGGGGGCCCCTCCCCCCACAGAAGCTTCTGTAGTTTTGGGGAAGGAGGAGGGGGGGATCGGCCTTCTATGTCCTTTCTCCCTGGATTAACCGGGGGTTTTGGGGCCTTTTTCCTCCGCTCTCTACACAGATTGACCCAAAAAGAAAAGGGGTGATCAAAAGTGTGACGCAGTGACCCGTTTTTTAAACTATAAATCATAAAGTCTGGGGAGCGTAACTATAATAAACTATTAAAAAGGGGAAAATTTTTTCTGTTTGTACTGGGGACACATCCTGAAAACCCACTTTCAGCTTTCCTGCCTCTGTTCTGAAGGGTTTTTTTTTTGTTGTTGCGGAAATTGGGGGGATATTTTAAACTAAGCAAAATGTGGAAAATATGTAAAGCTGTTCTGCTTTTTACCCAATCATAAAACCCCCTTTGGCGGGCCCCCCACAAAAGGGTTTAAACCCCAAACCAGAAACCCCCGGGTTAGTTTGCCTGTTTTGGGGTGGGAGGGGGAAAAAGGGAGGGTAAAGGGGGGAGGGGGGAAGACCCAGAGAAAACCCCCCCACCCCCCCTCAATTCCAACTCCCTTTCACAGACAGGGGCTAAAAGCAAATTTTAATGAAAAACAACCCTTTTTAAAGGACCCGGGCCGGGTTTTGGGCCCTTCCGGGCCCCCCCTTTTTTTTGGGAAATTGACATGTGCCCATTTTTTGTAAAGAATAACTTTTTGACATTTTTTCCCCTATCCATGTGATTCAGAGATTTTTTTTCTCTTTGACACATTGTGTTTTAAAAGTTAAAAAAATTTTTTTCCAAAACCCAAATCCTTGTTTTTTTTGTGAAAAATTTCAAAATTTCAAAAAATTTTGGGAAAAAAAATTTTGGGATTTTGAAATTTTGAAAAAATTTCCCTCCCTGCAAGACAGATAATTATTCACCACAAAATATTTAAACTAGCATCTCCCCCATATGCCCCCACAAAAGGGTTTTGGCTTCATTTTTTAAAAAATTTTTTTTTTTTTTTTAAACACATTTAGAGGGTTTTAGAAATTTAGTAGTAATTTCTAAAAAATTTTCCAAAATTTTCCCAATATACATTTTTTTTAGGGACCACTCCATTTTCTGACTTGGCTTTGAGGGGCCCTGAAATTTTAGATCCCCCAAAAAAAATTTAATTCCCCACCCAAAAAATTTGGCCCCTTTAACGAATTTAAAAAAAATTATTTGGGGAAGGGTTTTGAAAAACCCTTTGGGTTTTTCCAAAATTAAAGCAAAGTGGAGGGGGAAATTTTTTAAAAATTTTTCCCCTTTTTTTTTTGCAGTTTTTTCAATTTTTTTTATCCTTTAATTCAGGGGGAATACGGTAAAATGTGATGGGTAAAGGGCAATTTAAAAACAATTCCCCAAAGGCCCGGCCTTTTTAGAGTTTTTTCCCATTTTTTGGGGCCCCTTTAAGGCATTTTTGGCTCAACCATAAGCCCCGGTTTTGGGAGGAGCACCTACCTCATTGGGGGGGCTCATTTTCAAAAAACGATTTTTTTTTAGGCCCTTTTTCATTTTTTGGGGACCCCAAAAGGTGCTCAACTTAATAAACACCCCAAAAAAAATTTTGGAAACTACCCCCCTTAAGGAATATTTCCGGGGGTGCTTTTGGTATAAGACCCCACGGGTGTTTTCAAAAATTTTTTTTTTAAAATTTAAGGGCTGGGAAAAAAAAAAAAAAATTTTTTTTCCCAATTAATCCGCAATTTTTAGAAAAAATTTGTTTCACATATACAAGGAACCCCTGGAAAAAAAAACCCCCCAAAACTTTGTTAAGAAATTTTTTCTTCCAAGTTTGGCAAAAACCCAAACATGGGGTTTGTAAATGCGGGTTTGGGCGAATAGCAGGGCGTATAAAGGGGGAGCGCTTTTTGGTTTTTGGAACCCCCAAATTTTTTTTGGGGGGGCCTTTGTCCCCCCATTTCCAAAAGCCCCCAAAGTAGCAGAACAGGCAAAACCCTTTTCCAAAAATTCCCCCCCATTTTTGGTTTCAACACCCTTTAAGGATCTCACCCTTGGGGGTTTTTTTAAGTCCCATTTTGGATGCACAGGTGTTCCATATTTTTTTTTTAGCATTGGGAAAATTGAAAAGGGGGGGAAAAAAAACGCATTTTTCAGTCATTTTTTTTTTGATTTTTCAATTTTACGCTTTCCCGCCTGCTTTTGGGTAAAAGGAAGTAAATAACTTTACTATGGAGGTCGGTAAAAATTACAAGGGAAAATTTAGATTTTAATAAGTTTTTTTTTTTTTATTTTTTTAACACAGTAGAAATATGTCTAAAAACAAAAATTTTCTTTTTTTATGTTGTCCTATTCTGACAGCCTTTAATTTTTTAAATTTTCCCTGTTTTCCAGGCTGTGTTTTGGGGGTTTGTTTTTTGGGGGAGGGATTTTGAATTTTTTATTGGTCCCAAATTATGTGGTGCTATGATGGCTATTTTTCACTTTTTTTTAAAGGGGTTTTTTGTGAGATTTTTGACAAAATAAAAGAAATCTTTGGTTTTTTTTTTAAATTTTTTTTTTTTTAACTCACTGTACGGTTTTATATGACAGGGTACCTTTACTCGGGCCGGGTCAATACAAATTACACTGATCCCC
Organism: Phyllomedusa bahiana; assembly: GCA_025379985.1. Taxonomy (NCBI): domain Eukaryota; kingdom Metazoa; phylum Chordata; class Amphibia; order Anura; family Hylidae; genus Phyllomedusa; species Phyllomedusa bahiana. Next base: position 23,901 of record JAODAL010005068.1, read on the forward strand.
AAATTTTGAAATTTTTTTTTTTTTGTTTTACCTTTTAAATACAATAAAAACACTGTATTCAAACGGGGAAAATACTTTTTTTTGCTTTCCCCATATTTTTGAGACCCCAAAAATTTTTTAAAATTTTTCTGTGCTTGGACTGTGTAGGGCTTTTTTTTTTTTTGCGAGAAAGTTGACGTTTTTATTAGTATCTTTTTGGGGGGGGAAAAAAGGCCCTTTTTTATTGCTTTTTAAATCCTTTTTTTTGGGGGGGCCGGGGTTTGAAGAAAAAACTGCAATCCTAGTAGTTTTTTTTTAATTTTTTTTTTAACGGGGCTCACCGTGCATACCCGGGAAAATAATTTAGTTTTTCTTTTTGGGGTCGCTACGATTAGGGGGGAAAACCCATTTTTTAATTTTTTTTTTATGTTGAAGCACTTTAAAAAAAAAAAAAAAAAAAGTGTTTTTTTGTGGGGTTAAAAACAATATTTATGCTTCGCAAAATTTTCCCCTGAGAGCTAAAACATTTTTTATTTTTTTCCTTTATACAAGTGTTTTAAGAACTTTTTTTTTTGGGGGGGAGGGAATTTGGGAAAATTTTTTATTGGTAAAAATTTTGGGAGTTTAAAAGGAGTTTTTGATCGTTTTTTTTTTTCCCTTTTTTTGGGGCTGCGGGAATAAACCCAATTTAATTTAATTCTGTGATTGTTTTTTTTTTTTTTTTTTTCGGCTTTCCCCGTAGGGTTTTTAATTTTAACTTTGACAGTTTTAAAAGGGGAGGTCGTTACGCCCCGGGGCCCGATCCCCAAAAAAAATGGGAACTTTATTTATTTTTGATTTTTTTTTTTGGGCGTTTTTGGGTTTTGGAAAGGGGGAAAAAAGGGGGGGTTTTAAACGTATTTTTTATTTTTTTTTTTCCCGGTTTTTTCTTTTACTTTTTTTTACTTTTTTTTATTTTTTTTCCCCTTTTGCACTTTTTTTATTTTACTTTTCCCCATAGGGGTTTGAATGAGGATTTTTAGATCTCTCATTCTATGGGAATCTTCATGTTTTTCCTATGACAACTTTAAACAAACATCCGGGGGCGTCCCAACGGGCCCCCCCCGGGGGCGTCGTCCCGCCCAAAAGAAACCCCGGGAAAGGCATTCTCTCCCCTTCCGTGGAGTCTTTTAAGGAGGCAGGAGCTCCACGGATCGCCCGCCGTGCGCTGTTGCCGCCGACAGAGACGCAGGGGGAGCAAAATCTCCCCCTTTCGTCCCCCTTTGTTTTTGCCCCTATCGCGGGGGAAAATTTAAAAGGGGTTAACCCCCCCCCCCCCGGAGCGACCCCGGGGGTGGGGGATGGTGGGGGGTTTGCAGCGGAATTTTTAAAAAGGCCCCCTCCCCCCCGGGCCTCCGCGAACTCTTTTTTTGAGTTCGCGCGATCCTAAAACGTATCCATAGCCGGGTTGCTTTAAACCCCCCAAACGCCCCTTTGGCCCCTTTTGGGATACCCCCAATTTCCTTAAAGGGGGTTTTAAAAAAAAAATTTATCAAAAGTTGCATGTTTTCCCAAAAATTAAAAATCAATAAAAAGTAAAATTTTAAAGCACCCCAAAAAAATAACTGTCACTAGTCCGGGAAAGAATTATAAAGAAAAAACTGGTCGCAAAAAAAGGCCCACGCGGGGGGGGAAAATTTTTAGAAAAAAAAAAAATTTTTAAATGGTAGGGAAAACAAAACAAAAAACCCTACATGTTTGGGTTGCCAATTGGGAAACAATTTTTAAAAAATACAGAAAAACACAAAAATTTACACTAAAACATTAAACCCCTTTAAAAAAAAAAACCTTTAAATTAAACTCTTTTGGTCTTGAATTACACCATTGGAAAAAAAACATGTTCTTGAAAAAATAAAAACCCCCCCCCCCCCTGTAACCCCCGCGCAACGCGGTCCCATGCCGGACCCCCCAAAACCAGGAAAGGGTCCCCCCCCCCCCGGAAAAACAAAAACAAAAAAAAAAACAAACCAAAATAGGAAAACAAAAGGGGAAAGGTACATAGGGTTTTGCCTTGGTTTTCAAAATTGTAATAAAATTTAATAAATGGGTTATAAAATTTCGCTTTCCAAGGGAAAGGGGAAAACCCTATTTTTTAAAAAAAAAAAAATTCACGTGAAATTTCCCCAAAATGTATATATATCTAAAACCCCCTTTTGCGGGAAAGCAATTTTTGGCCAAAAAAACCAAGCCAGCAAGAGTGGGGAAATTAAAAACTTTAATCACAAAAAAAATTTTTTCAAAATTTAAAAAAGGAAAAAAAAACGGGGAAAAAAAAGAAAAAAGAGGGTTAAAAAAAAAATTTTTTGGGTTTGAAAACATGGGTGGCCAGACATTTTTATGAATGTGGAAACAATGTAGGGGAACCCTAAAAAGGGGTTTTATTCTTAAAAAAAGTAGAAGCAAGTGATACACATTTTTTAAAAAATAAAATTTTTTCAAAGAAAGTTTTTTGGACCCAAAAAAATGAAAAACACTGACACCAAATTTTGGCCTAAAATGAAGATTTGAAAATTTGGGAAAACGCTATACAAAATTTAGTTCTGAAAAAAATCACCCGGCTATGTGAAGTAACCAAAAATTATTTTAAAAAGGGGAATAGGGCAAATAATGAATAAAAGATAAAATGTTAAAATTGGCCCTAACTAAATACCGCTTGTTTTTATCATTTTTGGGTTTTTTTAAAAATAAGGGAAGGTATTTTGGGAAAACACACAAAATTCATTTTAAAAGTAAATTTTATCCTTTTTTTTTCCCCCTTTTATTTTTGAAAAAAAGGAGGGCGTGTACTTCGAAACGTCGCGAGTGGAGCCCTTTTTTTTAGAGGTAGGGGGTTGAGGAAGCCAACCCCCAGCACGGTCGTTTGGATGCAAAAAAGCCCAAACCCCCGGAGGGAAAAATCTCCCATGCGACTAAGGGAAAAAAGTAAAGGGAATCTTTCAATGAACCCCCGGGTTGAATGATAAAGGGTTAATACAATTTATATAGAAAGTGAAATGTGGAATCTGTTACCTGGACATTAAAATTTTTTATTTAAAAATTTGAAAAAAAATTTGAATAGGTTTTTTAGGGAAAAAGCTACCTTTTAAAAAAAATCATTTGCATTTAATTTTTGGCGCCCCCCCAGGCACGCCACCCCCCGCTTTCCAGCCTGCTACTCCCCTTTGCCAGGGGTCCTTTTTCCTCCTTCAGCGGCGTGGGGCCCAATGCTGCTTCTTTTTGCAATATCCCCCCCCGGCGATTTTGGGGCGCGCGTGAGCGCTTTTTTAGTTTTTTAAAGGGGCCCAATTTATTTAAAAGGGGGTTTTTCCCTTTCCCCCTTTTGGGCCCTTGGGGCAGGGCCTTTTTTGGGTTTCCCCCTTTCCTGTCGTCAGCGCCTTTTTGTTGGGTTCCCCCTTTGCTTAAAGAAAAGTCGGTGTGCTTTTTCTGGCTAGCTTTCTCTTCTGAGGGTTTCGGGTATTTTCCCTCCGTTTCCGCTCCTGCCTTGCCGGGTTCCTGCCTACCACCCGGGTTTCAAAACCCCGGGGGTTTTCTGGGCTTGGGGGCCCTTCCTACTAAATTTTCACCCTACCCCCCGACCCCCCCCTGTTTCCCTTCGCTATCTTCAGCTGCCCACGCGGGGCCCCCCTTCGTCGGGGGGAAAGGGGACCTGGGGGGATTCCCGCAGCAAACCCCCCTTTTCCTCCCTTGCGGCAGGCTGGGGGTTTAAAAGGTTAGGGGCCCCTTTTAAAACTTTTTTCCACCGGCGAAAGGTTAACCCCAAAATCCTAGCGGTGACCATGGTCCCTTCCCGCCGCGAGGGGGGCCCCAAACCCACCTCATATATCTATGTAGGTTAAAAAAAAAAAAAAAGTTATGGCTCTAGGTAGGTGGGGAAAGAAAAATGCATGTGACCAAAAAACAAAATAGGCTTCGGCGGGAAAGGGTTAAAATAAATAAAAATCCCTTTAAAACAAAAACCTGAAGGGGGGGAACTATTTTTTAATTTTACCAACCTTGAATTATACACTTTAGTGCTCCCCCAAAAAGAAGGTCAAACCCCCCCCCACTAAAAAACCACTGACGGAGGCCCAAAAAAAATTGTTGTAAATTGCAGCTTTTACATGTACCCCACTTTTTTACTTCCCAAAAGTTGAAAATGTTATTGGGCCCATTTGGGGGTTTTGTCCCCCCCTCAAATTTAAAGAAAACCCTTTTTTAAAATTCTCTAGTAATGACCCATGTTTAAAATTTATATAAGGGTTTTGGGGGAGCAAACGAAAAAGAAAAAGCTAAATGTTTGGTAGAAAAAAGTACCATCGTATTGAGCATGCCATAAGCTCTTTTTGAAAAATTGAAAACTCTACCCCTTAACAATACGAATGTCCGTAAAAAAAATAGATATAAATTTATACAAACTATTTCAACATCTTTTTAAAATTTTTTTTTAATTCAAAGGAAAACTTCTATGGGGATTTTACTGTGTTCTTAAAACTTTTCAAAATAAAAAAAGGTGTTTTTTTTTTTTTCCTTAACAGTGCAAAGCAATTTTCCCCTTAAGGGATTGTAATCTCAACTTATTCTTCTGTTATATTTTCTGTGTAATGAAAAGAAAAATTTAAAAAAAAGCAAATTTTGGAAAAATAGGGGCTATCTATATTCTTTTTTTATTGTTCAGAAAGCAAAGTTTGCTCCACCAGTTGGTGGGCCCTGGTGCCCCCCTTTTGGGAAATTTTTTTCTATCTCTATAAACTTTTTTTTCATTCCAAAGTCCTTTCACTGTCCCTGAAGGGAAAAAGGCCCGGTTTAGAAGGTTTTTTTTTTTGCACAATTTTGGGGGGTTTCAAACCAAATTTATTGGGCCCCCTGTTTGCAGCTTTTTTTTGTTTTTACTTAAAAAAAAAATAGGCAAAAAAGATAGAAAAATTTTAATGCGATGGAAATTTATTTAAAAAATATAATTTTTGATTCATGATCATTAAAATTGGGATTATTTTGCTTGAGAAAAAGGACAATTGCTGGTTTTTCCTATTTACTATAGTTTTTGTGTTTAAAAGAAATGTTAAATTTTTAAAAAAATTTCTCTCATGAGCTTTTTAACCCCCCTTTAAACTGCCCATCCCACTTTTTTATGTCGCCTGGGGGTGGGTCGTTTTTGTCTCAGCCGTCCTTTTTTGGGGTCGCTGCATCATTGGGGGGGTTTCGGCCCCGGGGGCCGGGGCTGCCGGGAAACGGGGCCGTACTACAAACCCCGATCCCCGAGGGTCTCCTGCGAAACACCGGGGAGGGGGGGGAAAACCTCCGCAACCCTGGGGCTTTAACCCTTTGGTTGCGGCGGTGCCGTTTCCGCAGTGGCAATCAAAGGGTTTTCCCCCCCTTGTCGGGGGATCAAAAAAACCCAAAATGGAAACCCGGGCAAAAGCCCCGGGAACGGGGTGCACGCCCCGCCCGGGGACCCCGAGTAGCCCCAGAGCTGTCTAGTTAAAAAAAGCCATTTAACCCGGGCAACTGTGTTCTGTCCCCTGTTTTTGGGGGCCCCCCCAAAATGACTCCCGATTATAACGTTTAGCATATACCCCCCACCCCCCACTTTTTTTTAGGTAACCCCGTAGTAACGGGTTTGGGAAACCCCCCTTTTTCTTCAGAACTGTTCCAAAATTTTTTATCAAAAGATTCAACAAGGTTTTTTTGCAACGATGCTCCCTTTTGGGTTCCAAGGGGGGCCCAAAGATGCCAAAGAAAATATTCCCCCCACCTTTAAACCCCCACCACCAGCCTAAACCTTTTATACAAGGGAGGATGGATTTCCCTTTCTTTCCGGGGTTTTACCCCAAATTGTGACCCTACCCCTCCCAAATTTTTCCGCAGGAGAAAACCCAGATTTATCAGACCAGGGAACGTTTTTTTTTCCCAAACTTTTACTGTCCAATTTTCGTTTATTGGGCAAAAAATTGGGAAACCTTTAGTTTCCTGTTCTTTGGGTGAAAGGATTTGGGACCCGGGGTGGCTTTCGCTGCTTTTTGGGCCCCCTGCCCCAAAGTTCGCCGTACTTTCGTTCAGAGGGGCCCCTTCTGCCTACCTTGGTTTAACAGTGGCTAATTTGAAGGGTTTACCCTTTCCCCTTTTTTTCAGCTCGACCAGTCTGCCCCCTTCTCCTTTGCCTCTGGGGATCAACAAGGGGATTTCCCCCCCCACAAGGGCTGCCCCTCCCCTGGGTTTTTTTCTTTTTTTTGGGCCATTTTTAAAACCCAAAAGATGGGTTTGCGTTGGGAAAATTTCCCCGGATCCCAGTTTTTTGAAAAAACTCAGACCAGCCCTTCTGGGGCCCCAAAAACCATTTCCACCCTTTTTAAAGGGACTTAAATCACCTTTCTTCCCCCTACTGTTTCCGGTTTTAAAATGCAGGGATTGTCCCTTTACCATTTCTACATTCCCCAAATTCACTGAGTTGCCGCCCCTGTGATTGGCTGATTTGGAAAATTAAAATGTTAACAGCATTTTTACAGGTTTTTACCCAAAAAAAGTGGCCGGTGAAGTGGGAAAGAAAAAGCTAATCAAACTGACTGTTAAAAAAAAAAAAAAAAATTTAAAAAAAAAAACATTTTTCCCTTTTATGGGAAATTTAAAAAAAAATAAATATTTAATAAAAAAAAAATTTTTCATATAATTTTTTCCCCCACCCAAAAAAAACCCCCCACAAAATATTTTTGGGAAACCACACCCACCGTAATAACCCCGTTTGAATTAATCTAAAATAAAAAAAAATGTAAAAAAAAAAAGTTTTTTAAAAAAATTTTGGGAATTAATTTTTAAGTGAACCCAAAAATATTTTCCCCCCTAAAGTACAACTTGTTTTCGAATAAAAAAGGGCCCCATACAACGATTCCCCTTGAAAAAAAAAAAAAAAGTTAAAAAATGTTGAAAGCAAAAGGCAAAAATTTTAAAAAAAATTTCCCGGTCCAAAAAAAACTTTTCAGGCCCGGGGGTTTAAAGGGGGAAAATCCCAAAGGGAAAGTAAATGTAACAAGGGGGGGGGATTTCCCCCTTTGAACTAGCAGAAAAAAGGGTTTTTTGCCCATCAAAAAAGGGGGATCCTTTACTGTAAAAAGTGGGAAAATGGAGTAATTTTAAAGGGGCCCTTTAAAGGTTTTTTAGTTAAATATAAAAGGGAAGGGGGTCATGGCTAATTCATTTTGGGTTTTAAAAAAGGTTTCTGGATATCTTTTTTACTAGATTTTGGAGGTGGGGAAAATTTAACCCAAGAACCCTACATGGGAAATCCCCAAAGATTGGGAAAAATGGGCTTTTTGCATCATTTGGGGGAGAAATTAAATTGAACTTGGGTAAAAAATGTTTCTCCTTTGGGTGTAACTATTGCTTTAAAACAGGGGCAAGGGGAAGATTGGGGAGGGGCTTTGTTTTGGTGCAAGAACATTAAATTTGGGGGCATTTAAGAAAACTGTCAAAAGGGAAAAACTTTTTTCCTTTTCCCATAACAGCCCAAACAGGGGTGCCCCTTTTAATTTTCCCGGCACTATTTGGGAATGAAAAGGGGGGGTCTGAAAAGGTTTTCCCATTGGGACAACAAGGAAAGGGCTTAGACCAAACCCGTTTTCATACATTTTGGCCCCATACCTTTTTTTTAAAAGGAAATTTCAAAAATTCTGGCCCTTTTTTCTTCCCCTGGAAAATTTTTGGGGATTAAAAAATTATGGCTCCCCTTTAAATTTTTCCCCCTTTGGGTTTTTTGTTATTAGGGCATTAAGGGCCCTCTTTTTTGTATGCCAAACCCCGTGAAAACTTTTTTTTTAAAATTGGGTGCCCAAACCCCCATCAAGCTTGAAATTCTTATTTTTTTAAATTTTCTTTCCCCATTAAAAGACCCTTTTTTTATTGGGGCAGGGGAGAAGTATGCTGCCATAAGAAGTGTTTTTTAAAATTTTAGTTAAAAAAAATTTTTTAAAATTTCAAGGGTCTATGCTGGTTTTAAAACCCAATTTTTTTAAACCCCCGGTCCCTCAAAATTTTTTTTTTTCAAGAATTCCTTTTTAAGTTCAGCTTTTTCCAAATTTTACCTTTTTTCCCGAAACCCGGGGAAAAGGTTTCGTCCCCCGGCCCATCCCCCTTTATGACTACTCCCGAAATGGCCCGGGAACCCTTTTCCCAATTTTTAATCGTAACTTGGGATCCACGGCCCATGGGCCCCCAACCCCACCATTTAAGGCCCAAGTCGGAATTTCCGGCAAAATAAGTATCCTTGGGTTGGGGGATGGGGGTAGAGCCAGGGGGCTAACTGTATGTGCGTCCAAAGGGTCAATACAGTTGGGAATTTTTTCCCGAGCAGAGGCAATTAATTTTTTAAATTTAAACCCTCTCAACCCGATTGGGGGGGAAAATAACCTGCCTAAAAACTTACTGGGGGACCTAAAAACCTTTCCTTATGTTAATAGGGGATCTATTAAAAATACCTACATGTGTAACCCGAGGGGGGCCTCACCCGGCCCATTTAGCCACTGGGGGAAACCTTTTTTAAATTTCCTATTTACCAAATTGGGGGGGCCAAAAAAACCTTTCCCATGAAACCCTTTTGGGGGACAATAAACCTAATACCACACAAGGGGGACATATAACAAAATGGGGGACCCTTTTTTTACCTAACCCGAGGGGAAAAAACTTACTGCAATTTGTGAAGGGCACAATTTTTCATTAAAGGCCCCGTTTTTAAGGTCTCAAGTCAATTGATTAAGACTTAGCAAAAAAAACTCCAGGGACTAATTTGGGCCCCTTAACCAGTTTTTAAAAGGGAACAAGTCAAATTTATAAGAGCTTGGCAAAACGACTCTCGGGGTCTTAGTATAAAAAGTTTTCGGGGAAAAAATGAGTTAAACATATTATTTTTGGGGCCCCTAAAAACCCCTTTCAATTTTCTGAAGGGGCCCCATAGGAAAATAAATTTCCCCCCCCCTGCTTTAAAACAAAATTTTACAGGGTAAGGAATTTTTTTAAAGGAACCCCCAAATTTGGTGAGCATGCCAAAAAAACCTTTTTCCGGTTTTTTTATTTGTACAACTTTTTTAAAACCCCCTTTTAGATGTAGTTTAAAAAATTTTAAATTTTTAACCCCTTTTTATTTTTTATTATTTATTTAAACCCCCCATCAAAAAAAAAACCCAACTTTTTTTAATTTCTTTTTAGGTGGGGTTTTTTTATGCCAAATCCCGATAACGCCCAAAGCATTTAAAATATCCATTTCCCCCAAAAACACTTTGTTTTGATTTGTTTGTGAAAAAAATAATCATTTTAAAATAATGATGTTTTTCTTGTTTTCAGTTAAAAATTTTAAAAACTTTAAAAAAAAAATCCCAAAAGCACAACAAATTGATCAGCCCCTTTCCCCTTTTTAAAATTTGGGGGTTTATCGATTTAAAGGGAAAATTTACAAAAAAAACAATTTGGGTTTTAAATCTATAATTTTTTTTAAAATTTTAAACATAACCGGTCACATGGGCAAAGGGAAAAATTGAAAATTATGTTAAATTTTGAATAAAAATTATTTTAAACCCTTTTTTTTTGCTTCAAAAATTAAATTTGAATTTTTAATCAATTTAAAACGTCTTTTTTCCCCCTTTTGGAAAAGAGGTTCCCCCCTTTTCTCCACCTCCAATCAGGGTGATAATGAAAAATGGTTTAAAATTTTCCTACCCCAATGGGTTTCATGGGGCATCCTCTGAAACATTTTAAACCGAATTTTGTTTCCCATTGCTAAAAAACTCCTTTTAAACCCGTCGAGGTGCAAACCAAAAGGGCCCCCGCTTCGGAATTGGGAGATATGCCCCTACCAAAAGTCCCTTTACCCCCTCCCGAAAAAACTCAACTCTTCTCACTCCGCTCAATCGTTCCGGGCCGTGTTTCCCGAACCCCTAACCAAAAGCCCCCAAAGGAAACCCCTACCACGGAACTTTAAAAAAGTTTCCCCCCTTTTAAATTTCGGAAAGAAAGGAAAGAAAAAACTCTTCCACTTCCCGGTTTTAGAAATAACCATTAGCCAAACAGCTCCCTTTCTTTTACAGTCTGGTTCCCCCGCCCGTGCTTTCTATGCAATTTGAACCCCGAAAAGCTTTTTAAACTACTAACCAAAAATTTTTTATTTTGTTCCCCCAAAAAAAAAAAGCCCCCCAATTTTCATTTTTGTTTATTTTACATTTAAAACAAGCTTTTTACTGGTTTAGGCACAAAAGGCACTGCCTAGACCTTTGTTTATGACATCCCCCCCTGTTATCTCCCTTAACAAACAGCCCGGGGGGAGAATTGTTTTCCGGCCCCTTACTGAGGGGGAAATTTAAAAAACGGGCCGGGGGTCATAAATCCACTTTTTTCTCCTTTGGGGAAAAAAGAGGAAACAAAGCAAAATTATTTGGAAAAAAGTCTTTTTTTTTTGTGTTCCCTACAATTTGGGAAACTAATTTTTTTGTACGAGAACCCCCTTTAAGGGGAAAATTTCCCTAAAGTCTTTTTTGGGGCCCGTTTTTAGATGTTTCCACAAAGATCCGGGAATTGGGGGGGGGGGGGGGGGGGGGGGGGGGGGGGGGGGGGGGGGGGGGGGGGGGGGGGTTTTGGGCCCTTACCTTTTTTTTTACTGACATCCCCGGTTCTGGGTTTCCTGCCCCCTGCTACCTGCTTCTAAAAACCCCTCTGCTAAAATGGTAGGAAACCCCGCTGCTTACCACTGTTGCCCTACCTTGAAACCCCTCACCCTTTCCTTTTTTTCCCATGTTCCCCACAGCCGGGAAATTTAGCTGTCAAACCTTTAGCAGCCACGGCAGGGGGGAAAAAAACCTGGGGGGTCTCCCCCGCAAACCAAGGGCCCCTCCAGCTTAAAGGCAAGCTTTTGGGGTATACTGAGGGACTCTTTAGACTTCGCTTCGTGGTGTGGTCTACATCTCTTTTCAAGTGGGCCCAAGAATCCTTTCCACCTTCCCCCTTAAAAACCCGTTTTTAAAAAACTTAAACCCTTTTCCCGGGTTTTTTTTTAATTTTTAATAAATTCAAAAATGTTTTTTTGTACATTTTTTCATTAAAACCCCTTTTTTTTAAAATGGGGGGAAAATGTAAAAAAATAAAAGAGAAATGTCTGTTTAAGTTTTATTTTTATTATAGTCGTTTTTATATTGGTGATATATAGATTTAGGTTGTAGGGTTGGTTTTTTTCTGCGGGGCTGGTACCCAGCACTGGCGATTATGTGACGAATGAAAGCAGGAGGATTGATTGCCTGCTTTAACTGTATACTTTTGTAAAATTTCCCTTTGCATTATAATACAGCCAAAAAAAGGGAAAGGGGGAAAGGAAAAGGTAATTTAAAACACCCCCGATTTCCCAAACTTGGGCACTTTATACCACCCCCTTTTATTTTTATGATTTTCTCTATTCTGCGGGCTTTTAATTAAAGGAAAAGTCCTTTTCAAGGGACTTGTAGACAAACCCAAAAAATTTTTTAAAATTAATAAAAAAAATGTGAGTCAGAGGCTTTTTTAAAACCATGGGCCCCAATTTCATTTTTTAAAATACCTGTAAAAAAATTTATGCAAAACCCAAACCCAAAATTGTAATGTGAATTCATTTTTTTTTAAAAGATCCCCTTTTTTCCCAGTTTTTGCTGTTTTCCCTTCATGTTATGGAGCCCTCAGTATTCTTTGGATTACTTTTTAGAATATCATCTAATGTGTAAAATGATGGTAGCTCCCTTATTTTACATGGGGTTCCCCAGGTCAGCCCCAAAATTTATCTTTTTTGAAATTTAAAAAAGTTTTCTTCCCCACAGGTTTTCGGACATACAGTTTTAACAAAAAAATTTAAAATTGAAAAAATTGTCCCCAGCACAAATTTTTATTTAACTTTTTTTATGATCCAAAATTTTAAAATCTGGATGCTCCCCGACAAAAAATAAAAGAAACCCAGGAAAGCCCTTAAAAGCAATTTTTAACAGCTTTTTCCCTTGACCCCAAGGGGAAAACTTTTTTTTAAATTCCAAAATTTTAAAAAAAAAAAAATTTTTTATTCTTTTTTGTGATCAACAAGGAAATTTTAAATTTTGGGGGAAAAACCCCTTCTTTTTCATTTCAGGTTTTAACAGTAATTTTAATTTCGAGTTTCTGCAAATGATTTCCTTGCTAACCAGCAGGAGAAAGTACCGTATGTTAGTACCTGACATGTTGTCCAGTCCTGCATCTTTCCATCCTTAATTTAAAGAGGATTGAGACTCCATTGCTTATTCAGTAGAAAAAGTATAAGCCCCCCTAAGTGCAGACTTCTGCAAAACCTAATCAAGCCAATTCAACGTTTGGTATGAAGTACTATACACTGATTTTCATGCATTAAAGCATCTTGATAAATACTAATTCAAGGTAACAGTAATAATACTAGATGAGTGATATCAATTAGAGATGGGCGAATCTATTCTAATGAAGTGGAATTCGTTTAGAATTTCAGGAAAACTTTGGTTCTGCACGAAGCCGAAGTTTAGGGTGATTCGCGGGAATGAAGCGTCTTTTTTATTGGTAAATTGGCCCAGAGCACATGTTGTTACATGGGGCAGAGAACTCTGGGAGGAAGAAAGGAACACCCTCAATCACATGTGCAGACATGAAGCCAATCAGCGACCGGCGGGCCTCTGTGACGTCACAGCCCTATAAATTCGGACGCCATCTTAAATCCTCACACTTCTCACTGTGTGTCCTGTCATAAGCATCTTGCTGCTGCTGCACTATATTGAACTTATTGTAAAACAAACTCGTTTTATCAGCAACTGGGGGAAAGACACATTTGCACACTTGTTATTTAACCAGCATTATAATTTTGCTTTAGTTTGTGGGGTGTTCTCCCTAAAGTCCAGGGTGGGTGTACTTCTGTCTAGTGTTGAGCGATTATTATCGACAAAGTTGAAATCGGCACGGTTTTTATGTTGATCGGATTTTTTCGATCACGCGATAATGTAGGTTAAAATCTGCGCATAATCTATTAATATCGCGCCATTTTCAGCGCTTCCTGTCATTTTAGAGGCCAGCAAATCAGCTTAGAGAATAGAGCAGGGTGACCTGGGTGTGCGACGTCATGACTGGGATGTGTATGGTTGCGATTGGCTGGAAAAATCACATGACCTCGTTTTACATAGAACAGCCCTTCCTGTTCTGCCTCAGTGTCTGTCTGTGTATCATAAGAGCAGGACGTGTGCTCGGTCTCTCTCAAAACAGCTCATTGAAACTGTTCTATTTGTTCACACAGACATCTATGCTTTTAGCTGTGAACATTAGAACTTAGGTAGATTAGAGATTTGCAGATTTTAGTTACTTAGGCTGAGAATTTTAAAGGAGCATCTAGCGCTGTACAGCCACTGGTGAGGGGGTGGGGGGCTGCGGACGAACACAGACAGACAGGCTCTTAAAGGAGAGTGGATATTGTGCAGCCCAGACTGTGTTTAGAGTTAGACCCTGCATTGCAATGGGTTTTTATTAACACTTTTTGGCCAGCTTTTGGGTGAAATATAACTTGTATGTTGTGCAGCCTGCACTTAAATTTGAATACAGCAATTTTGTAGTCACCGCAGGTGTATTTGATAGGTGCAAAAAATACCTTTTATTATCCGAATAGTTTTTAAATAGCTGTATTGCACGTGGTGCGGCCCTAGTTTTTTCAAATAGCCACGTTGTACGACAATTCTGATAGAAAAATTTTCTAGCAACTGTTCTCATTTGTCATTGCTGCAAAAAACACAATTTCTCATCCGTGTAACTTCTGAATAGTTTTATTGGGCTCGTTGAATCTCAGTTTGGTGCAGATAGCGCACTTGTATGATATTTTGTTGAAAACTATCAATTCCTAGTCCTACTGGGCATTTGTAATTCCCTGGGACTGTAGGATGAACACTGTTGATTGTGTCTTACGGTTCTTCCACCAGACCGCATTTCACAGGTATTCGCAAGAAACATTTCAGTTTCTAATCCTAGTTGGCTGTAGGAAATTAGAGGGATTTAAGAATAGCTGTGATTTGCCATCTTTTAATAAGAGACTTTCCAAAACTCTTCCATACCTTTTCAAATTTTTATCTTTCTGAACATGGAGCGAAATGCAGGTGGTAAGCGAGCAAAGAGGGGGTTAGGACATAGAGGTAGAGGTACGAGAGAAGGTGCTCCTTCCAGTGCTGACGACAACACGCAAGCCAGTGGATCGTCGGTTGCAGGACCGTCAGGCCTGTCATCGCTTGGTCAGGACCCTGTGAATCTCAGTAACGAACAGCGTCGCCAATCCGTTCTTCAGTGGTTAATGCAACCTGCACCAGCAGTCTACCTCCACGTCCTCCCATTCATGGCCACAAATTCATCATCCGCATCATCAGCATCCGTCGCAACATGAATCGATACAGGCAGCCAAACAATTCAACTCGTGTACCCACCACTGTGGAGAATCATTTTCTAAGACCTCTTTGATGACAAAATGCGTTGGGGTCAGAAACTGCCCATTACTGATGCCATCAGATTGATGAAAGTAAGCGGTCGTCGCAAAAAATCCCGTCGGGTCGGGCAACGCCTTGCAGTGCTCTTGCTTGTAGGCTGTAGCTCTGATGCAGAATGTCAGGACGACAAGTCACCTGTGTTGATGATGAGATGATGACGACATTGAGGATCCAACGTGGTCCTATTCAACAGATTTTGCTACTGCGAGCCGCTTCATCACTTGGATTAGGAGGAAGACGTATGGGCGTAGTGAAAGTACGGGTCCCCGTCTCAAAAAGGAAGGCGGTCACAGAAGTTCCGGCTGAGAGATTCCCCAGCCACGGTCGAGCAGAAAACCCCACTCCCTTCGCTTAACGCCGTCAAAAGTCCCAGACGCACTCAACCTTGGGCCTTCTTTGAGCCCAAGCCTCTGATTCACCCAGACGATGCATAAGCCGCCTGTGCCAAAACGCATCAGTAAGGCAAGAATCTATTGTTTAACCCACCACCAACAATGTCTAGTCCACATGCAGGCAATTCATGAGTTGAAAATGGAGGCCAACACTTGGCTAAAAAAAGGCCACAACTGATTCCCGGGCATCCAACCACTGTGCACACAATCTGTCCTGTCCGTCCTCCTCCTTCCGCAGCCAACCAAGCTTTCCGCAGTCTTCCCTGTTCTCTCGAGTCATGATCAGGGATCACCTCCGCTTCAGATTCAGCCTCCACCGTCGCCCGAGTACCACCACCACCAACCAGAGACCCATCCTACCATTCTCCCTTCCGCCAGTTTGACGACCAGCACGCCGTACAGCAGCCAGTCTAGTAGCCACGCCTTCTATCTTCCAGGTTTTGGGAGCAGAAGAAACACTTTAAATATTAAAAAACCCAAACCATCCAAAAGCCAAAAGCTGAAAGTCCGGCTTGCCCAGGCTCTTGGCCTTGAAAGAGTTGCCTTTCCGTCTGGTGGACACAGAATGGGTGCCCGCCACGTTAGGCCCTTGCATGCCCCAATACCCGATCCAAGCAGTCATTTCTTTGCCTTGAAAAGCCGTCCCGCCCTGTCCAGCCCACGTGTCATCTAAAAATTTCAAGCGTGCGTTGTCCTGGCATCCTGTGTCCGGAAAAAGTCATCTGAACCACCGACGCATGGACTAGTAGAGCACGGCCAAGGCCGCTATACTCTCTGTGACCAGCCTCACTGGGTGAGCTGGGTGATGTCCTCTGGTGGTGACCGGTGGCTCTCAGTATCTCTGCAGCACGCTCGTACAAAACCGCAGTGTGGTGCAGGGCTCTTTTCTCCCAAGGATCCTCTGGTGGCATCACGTGCCCAGGCCGTGTTTAAATCTGTCTTGGAGACCGGTCCACAGACAGGTCAAGGACTGGCGCTGGCTGGGTGTACAAGAACCTTGGTGCCAGCAAGGTGGTGTGCGATACACGGTCGAAATTTGCTGCCGCCCTTAAGATCGGTAAGGCTGAAGAAATCTTGGGGGGGTGGGGTTGCCTGGTCACATGTCATGAACCTCGATGTCCTGAAAATTTTTTAAAAGCACGTACCTGAGATCTGGACTTGCCTCTGAGAAGGCTCGTGTCTGAGTTTCGCATTTTCCGCCATTCCGCACCCTGCTTCGTCCCGCTGGTTCGTTGCAAGCGGTCACTCGGCCTCCCCTTCCAACCGCCTCATTGTTGACGTTGGCAACATGCTGGAATTCCACCCTCCACATGCTCCGCGATTAATAGCAGCTGCGCAATGCCATAACGCAGTACGAAGTGGACACATGGGCCTTGCAAGCAGCGGATGCGGACCTACGTTGTTGAGCCACCGAGAAGTGACGCAGGTGAAAGAGGCTCTGCACCATCCTTGCCATTTTTTAAGAAAAGCCACCAAAATGTCAGTGGCGGACAATGCCCCGTTATCATCATGAGCATTGTGGTGATCTTAGTTTTTGGAACGATCGTTGGCACTCTGAAACATCAGGGATCCCGCCAGTGACAAGCCCAACAGTTTAACAATTTTATCGTCTTCATTAGGCATGTTCGGGGTCCAGGGGCTTTGCAAGGCGGCCATCAGCTCTCAGGTGCATCATCATAGGCAAGTCAGGGCTGTGTTGAAGCTGTGCCAGGAAGCGTGAGGAGGAGGAGAATGTATTCCTAGAACCGACGTGACCGACGTGCCTACGCCTTGGAAAGAGGTAGCCGCGAATTTGTGTAGGCGTGAGAGGAAGAGAGGAAGATGATTTGCTATGCCATTCCAGCGTACGACCCAGAGCTTGGGAAATCAAGCTACCATCTCTAACATGAGTTCTTGGATGGCCCCCCCCCACCCATTTCCTTCCAACCATGATCCTCGCATTAAGGTCCTCAAAATGAACTACAGTTACTGGGTGGCCCACCCTCCTGGATCCCCCCGTTACAAAACAAACTCAGGCACTTTCCTTCCACCCACCCCCAAATAGAGAGTAAAATGCAGAAATGAAGACCTTGCTGATGATCAACTGAGACATCTGTTTTTCGTCTGCTTCATGTACTTCAAATTCACGGTGGAACAACAACACTACGTGTACAGCAGTAGAGTGCCAAATTAGCCGTCGCGGCAGCAGCCAGGCAGCAATGTGGCAGAAGCCTAATGGGTGACCTCTGGCAGATCTTATTTACCACCGTCACCAACTCGCATGTAATGCAGGGCACACATACAACACACAGAGACCAGCTAAGATCATGGTTGCACAAAGGACTGATCTGGCGTCTCATCACGATGTTTATTGATTTTGTTCCGGACCCAATCGACTTTCTGGTATCCAAAACGGATGAATGGCGGGAGCTCGCTCTCGAGCCACGCCATATAGTTGTTGTCCCTGCCCAGCAGCCAGCATCATATCTTATCGGGGGTGTACCATCAGCACAGCTTGAGGAGTCATTACAGACAAAACGCATCCGCTTGACATCCATCAAGATGAATCAGGCATGGATCTCTGATGAATGTTGAGGCCCCATTGCAGAGGTGTCCACCGATGTAGTTGCCGGTCTACTTCACATTCCTCTTCAAGTACAGAATTGGTCCTCCTTGAAAACTTTTTTTTAAAATGATCCTTATCCTTACTGCAATTTTTTATTCACTTTTTCCACAGTTCATTTTGTGAGCTGGTTTGCTGTGAAGAGACGGTAAGAGACAGCAATGTTTCATTACACACACACCCGTATTCCAATGAACGTCACATTATCTATTAGAATTTTCGCATTGTTCAAATGGTTATTGGGGTCAAGGTGGCAGTGAGATACAGCTATAATTATGGTCCCTTTGGAACAGAATGTGGTCTTTTATTAAGTGGCAAATATCTCCCTCACGAATTTTAACAGAGGCTGAGAAGTCATGTTTAAAAATAATTTTTTGGGTCATGCTGCTTTGAAATGCAGCAATACTACAGGGTCCCAAATCTCTAAAAATGTGGTTTTATATAACAGTACATTTTGTGTCATCACAAAATTGTCAAACAGTGCTCAAGGGTCATGTTTTAGAATTTTTGGGGCCAATTTTGCTGTGAAATGCAGCTATACTAAGGTCCTATTCTAAAAAATGTGTTTAAACTGACATTTGTTCTTCACATTTGTCAAAAGTGGCTCAAGGGTGAATGGTGCTGTCAAAAACAGGAATAGGTAGGACTCGTTAATGGACAAACATATTCAAATGGACTTGTTTTTGCAAGATCTTTAAAAAATAGCTATTAATCCCTGTAGTGAGACAACCCATTTAAACAATTAAAAAAAAGAGAAACAAAAGACCATGGTGGATTCCATCCTATTTTTAAAAATGTGTTTTACTAAGAATTAAACTACTAACAAAACTGGTCATAGTAACGAAAAAAGCTATACACAATAATTCCTACTGAATTGCTGTACAAGGGAAGGTACAGGAAGACATGAACAGATGTTTGTTACCCAGGACAGGTCTAGTCATGTCCTAGTTTCAACTAAAATGTGGTTCAAGACTGCCTTATTCCCGCACTTATTAATCTGTGGGGTCAGAACAGGTTAATGGTCATACAGTTGGTACAGAGACAGGTATAGTCAAAATGTCCAGTTCAACTAATATGGTGGTTCCAGAGACTCCTTTTCAAAGCACTTTTATATGCTGTGGTAAGACAGGTTTAATGTCATACCTGGGGTACAGGGATCAGATATAGTTTATGTCCATTCAACTAAATGTGGTTGAAAGACTCCTTTTTTCCGTTCACTTATTAAATCTGGGGGTCATGCAGGTTTGGGGCTCATGCTGTTGCCTGCCCCAGGACAGGTATGAGGTCCAAGTGTCCAGTTCAACAAAATGGAGGTTGAAAGACTCCTTTATGTCCAGTACTTTTTTAATCTGGGGGTCATGAAAGGTTGGGCTCATAGCTGTGGCCCAGGATCCAGGTAAAGTCAACTGTCCAGTTTCAATCAACTAAAATAGTGGATCAAAAACTCCTTTTTTTCTGGCACTTTTTTAATCTGTGGGGTCAGACAGGTTTAATGTCATACTGGCGGTTCCAGGACCAGTTGGTCAATGTCCAGTTCAACTAAATGGTGTTGAAAGAACTCCTTTTTTTCCCGCACTTTTTAATCTGGGGTCATGCAGGTTTGGGGCTCATGCTGCTTTCTCAGGACAGGGAGATTCAATGCCAGTTCAAGTAAAAATGATGGTTCAAATCATATCTGCCTTCTGGCACTTTTTTAATTTGTTGGGTCCCATGCAGGTTTAAGGGTCATGCTGTGGTGCAAGACAGGAAAAGTGAATGGTTCTCTGGTGATTTTTTTGTTCTGTGGCTTTATAACCTAATGTGTTGCCTAAGATGTAGCACGTATCCAAATTGACTGTTTTGGATGTTAATTCCAGCTTTCTCCAGCCATGTTTTGGGGGTGTAAGAATGAAGGTGTTGTTTCACTCCCAAAGACTTTAATGGTCATTACGCATATCTATTATCGACTATCGACAATCGACTTTGATAATTACCAATATCTAGACTATCGACCCGAATGACGATAGTCACATAATCGCGTCCATCACTACTTCTGTCCCATATATGCCTCAATTACATCTGGTTGTTCAGTAGGGTATTTAATACCGAAGGATTAATTTACACCCTTGATTGTACGGTAATTTGCACTAAAATACAGGGTGTCTTTACTTTTTTGTCCTCTATACGCCTAATTTACATCTGGATTTTCTGTACGATATTTCATACATAAGGCTTAATATGCACTAAAATACAGGGGGTCTTTACTTTTTTGTCCTCTATACGCCTAATTTACATCTGGTTTTTCTGTAGGATATTTCATACACAAGGCTTAATTTATTTAACCCTTTCGGGATTCCTCCAGCCAGAGATCTACTAAGTGGTCTGGGCTCCATGACCCTATATAGCGAGTGAAGAACTCTTTGAGGAAAGTCAGCAGCTCCTTGGCAGCAAAGATATGGGCATACATCGGCTGCCTTGTCTTGCAGTAGGGCGGAAAGTAGTGATGTGGAGAGTATCACGGGGAGGGTTTGTTGCAAGGCAGTCATGCCTGTATACTGAAGCCCATTGAGGGTAATAGCAGTGACAGGCAAAGCACAAATCGGATACGAAGTTAGCCGAATCGCACTTGGGAGCTTGGGTGAAGCAAGGGCTTCATTCATCAACATCATGGGAGAAGAGGGGTGCATCGTTGCGCGTCAGGCAGCGGCGCAGCCACAAGTCGCTAGTGTGGCCCGTGGAGTCAGCAGGGTGGCAGCATGCGATGGTCGGGAGCCCAACGGCCGGGGTTTAAGAAAACCCCCGCTTCGATGGTCCAAGAAAGTAATGGGCAACACGGGGCTCAGTGGGGCAGCGGCGGTAGTAGTCACTCAGTTCAGAAGCGTTGGCGGTAAAATCACCTCTCGTCGAGGTGTGGTAGTTTTTTGCTAAGAAACCAGAGAAAGCCGAACATGTTGTATATATTGAGGAATCTGTGGCCAGAAAGTGAAACGGTGGCCAGAGAGCTAACTAAGGCACCACGGCCCAGCTCAACACATCAGTGTCCACCATCCAGAGGCCTGGGAGAAACTGTCTCAATGTGGTGGTCCATCCTGTGGTCACAGCAACAGGCAGCACCCAGTGGCAACCATTGCATTTTAGCCATCAAGGCTCCCACCACCTTTTGCAGAACGGGCTTGTTATGTCTCCTTGCCATCATCGTCCCGTCCAAAGGCTCCTAGCTCGCTCGCAACTCACGAGTTTTTCAAATCGAAACCAGGTGACAGACATTGAAGGAAACATGGTGTCCGTGCTGCACCCGTGTAGTGATTACCCAAGCACCTCAGTCATGGCTCTAATGTTTCAATCTGGTTGTCCAAAAGGTACCTGAAGTCTTCCACCCATCTTCAAGACATCTAAAAAGTGGCCAGGAAACTGTCATGCCCTTCATACCTTTCCTACAAAGCCAAGCACCACCTCCCTTGAGCTGCAAGTAGGCAACGGCCTCCCTCAACAGGGCTGATATGCTAGTTTTTTTTCCCCACCGATAAGAATACCAGCCTCCCCATATGTAGGACGACTCTGATGAACAAGAAGGTCATTAACCGATTTTTTTGATGAAGTGGACAGGAGTGTGTAATTCTGTTGTCAGCCAGTGGCAGCTCATGCGTGACACCTGCGCTTTGTCTCAGTGCCTTTGAGGTAGGCCTGAATAAAACGTTATTTGTCATCGCAGACTACGGTGTGAATAGACAATAATTCCACTGCTACATGTCCCTGTAACAGATGCTGCAAAATTTGTCTGGTCAATGGGACTGGTAGACGTAGCGTACAACATCCAAGGCCATCGTGAGACCGGTGGGGCTGAACTGGAGTGAAAATGGATGAGAGGACATTGGAGCACAAGCAGTGTCTTAGCTAAATGAGTGGGTTTGTTATCTACTCAGGTGACAGGAGAGAGAGCAGGCGCATCCGAGAGGTAAGAGGTGGAGATGAGGAAGACAAGGCAGATGACCCAGACACACCATGGCAGTATACAGTGGAGATGGAGGCATGGAGCACCTCGGAGTCACTTGTGGCCCGCAGCATGCTGATTTGCCTGGCTAGTGACAGCCGAATAGTCACCATCCGGCAGAGGGATGACTTCAGGCTCTCAACTCTCTTGGACCCTCGCTACAGGTCCAAAATGGGATTAAATACAAAAAACCTCTATGGTACTCTGACTAGCGGCCAGTCTCCACAGTCGCCCAGAAAAAGTACTATAAATTTATCACAGTGGAAGAGATTACTAGAAATAATATGATAAAATATAACTTTTATTAATCTAGATACATAAAAAACTTACATGCCCCACAGCGCTTAAAAAATTCCACATACAGAATAAACCGCAAGACCAATATATCCAAAGGGACAGGCAAAGTAAGGGGTCTATTATCAATGGTATAGGGGAACAATTCTAACCCTAGTAGCCCTCACGTAGTGTCTATAACACCCCTAGCCTAATAAGCGGGGTTAAGCACACGTCCCAATAAGGACGGCCCCGACGGAACCTGTCCCTGGTATAATTTACCCTAGATTCCCTAAACATTACCTGGGAAAATATAGGATAAAAAAGATACACCTTACTTTAACATATGTCCCAACATGTTTCGGCGCCTACCCAAACCTCCTCAGGGGACAATGATTGGTAGACTGAAAACAGAAGTAAGCATATAATTGTACATAAGCAAAAGCATGTGCAGCAAATTTGTTAAAAACGTAGTAAGATGGCAAAAAGATTACAAAAAAAGTTTAGTTGTTCTTCCTCAAGCAACAATTGCATAAATTCTAAAGAGGCATTAGTGGCTTTTAGTTCCCATTTTTTTATAAATCCTGGACTTCTAATTTTAACACCCGGAGTAAGAGAGATACGGAGTCCTCTAGGTACTATTTGATTTTTTATATAATTTTGTAAGCTGCAAATTTGTAGAAACAGGAAAGACATTTACCAATCAGTATACAGGACAAGAATTTAAAATTCGACATTTTATTAACTGCAGAACGGCTGGTGTCATCTATCGAGCTAAGTGTCAATGTGGCAAAGAATACATTGGCAAGACTATCCGAGAGTTTCGCCAACGTGTTGGAGAACACCTAGGGGACATACGGAACAAAAGGGATACCCCAATTTCGAGACACATTTGGTCTGAACATGGGGGTAAATTCCAACAACTCAGATTCATGGGGATTGATGTGGTGAAACCTCATCCTCGTAAAGGCAACCTTGACAAAGTACTGCTCTGTAGAGAAAGCTACTGGATCTACACATTAAGGTCATTGCAACCCATAGGTTTGAATGAACAGCTCAATTTCCAGTGCTTAAATTATAAGACATACACCACGCCACTTTAATTAGTACACCATGGCAGGAACGTGTTGGACCCACCTTTTGCCTTCAAACAGCCTCAATTCTTCTTGCATAGCAAATTACAACAAGGTGGCTGAAGCATTCCACAGAGATATGGTCCATAATTGACATGATGGCATCACACAGTTGCCAGCAGATCTTGTCGGCTGCACATCCATATGCGAATCTCCCATTCCACCCACAATCCCAAAGAATGCTCTATTTGGATTGAGATCTGGTGACTG
Organism: Phyllomedusa bahiana; assembly: GCA_025379985.1. Lineage (NCBI taxonomy): Eukaryota > Metazoa > Chordata > Amphibia > Anura > Hylidae > Phyllomedusa > Phyllomedusa bahiana. Next base: position 46,982 of record JAODAL010005068.1, read on the forward strand.
TGGAGGCATTAGTATACAGTGAACATCATTGTCATGTTTCAAGAAACCAGTCTGAGATGATCAGCTATATGACATGGCGCATTAACCTGCTGAATGTAGCCATCAGATGTTGGGTACATTGAGTCAAAAGGGATGGACAGGTCTGCAACAATACTCAGGTAGGCTGTGCGTTGCAACGATGAGCTCAATTGGATACCAAGGGGCCCAACGAGTGCCCAAGAAAGAAATTCCCCACACCATGACACCACCACCACCAGCCTAACCGTTGATAACAAGTCTAGATGGAATCCCATGCTTACATGTTGTTGGACCGCCAAATTCTGACCCTACCATCCGAATGTCGAGCAGAAATCGAGACTTACAGCCAGGCAACGTTTTTCCAATCTTCTACTGTCCTATTTCGATGAGCTTGGTCAAATTCTGGAGCCTCAGTTTTCCTGTTCTTAGCTGAAGAGTGGCATCCGTGTGGTCTTCTGCTGCAGTAGCCCATCTGCCTCAAAGTTTCGCCGCACTGTGCGTTCAGAGAGTGCTCATCTGGCCCTACCTGGTGTAACGGGTGCAATTGAGTCACTGTTCCTTCTATCAGCTCGAACCAGTTCCTGCCCAATCTCCTATGACCTCTTGCATCAACACGAGCATTTCGCCCACAGTACTGCCGCTCACGGTGTTTTTTTTCTTTTCGGACCATTCTCTGTAAACCCTAGAGATGGTTTGATGCGTGAAAATCCCAGGAATCAAGCAAGTTTCTGAAATACTCGAACAGCCCTTCTGGCACCCAACACCTCCACCGTTCAAAGGCACACAATCACTTTCTCCCCATACTGATGCTCGGTTGAACTGCGGAGATTGTCTTGAGCCATGTCTACATGCCTAAAAGCACTGAGTTGCCGCCATGTGATTGGCTGATTAGAAATTAAGTGTAACGAGCAGTTGACAGGTGTACCTAACACAGTGGCCCGGTGAAGTGTATAATCCAATGTGGCTATTTGAAAAAATCTTTCCATGATTTGCGCTCATAATAAATACCGGTATAAATTGGGGGCATAATATCTACTGCCTTTCCTGTGATTCTTTTGTTTGATCATCCTGGCTATACGTGTCCCTTGGCCTTTGAACACTATAGTGGGTTCTGACCATATCAACAAATTCCATTTAACATTGACTAACCCTCTTTGAACAGGAAGACGGAATCGGTAGGTTTCGGGAGGATATTGTCTAAGAGTGAGTTATTCTCCCCTCCAGAGATCCTCCTTCCTCCTCATTCCGCAACGCATTTCCGTTTGCTGAATGAAGCACGAGCTGGCGCCACAGAAGTGCCCGTGATTCCACCTCGATATGGATCTACCATGACCACTTCCGTTCTAAAGCACCGAGAGCATCGCACATCACTATGGCAACTAACACGTGTGCCTTGCGCATCAGGAGTTTTGTGCATTTAATTTCATGGTGCCGGCGTGCATTGGCTATTGGTTAACATGTGATAGGCGCGCTGCCTATTTAAATGGGAAGATTAGCCACTCTTCACTACACACACATCATAGCTGTGCCAGACAATGGGAGCCATATGCTCCCTCCTCTTGCTAATCCTGATACCGCACTCTATATAGGTAAGAACAACACTTACTAATTTTTTTGTAAGCTTTTGCCATCTTACTACGTTTTTAACAAATTTGCTGCACATGCTTTTGCTTATGTGCAATTATATGCTTACTTCCTGTTTTCCAGTCTACCAATCATTTCCCCTGAGGAGTTTGGGTAGGGCGCCGAACACATGTTGGGACATATGGTTAAAGTAAGGTTATCTTTTTTATCCTATAATTTTCCCAGGTAATGTTTAGGGAAATCTAGGTAAATTATACCAGGGACAGTTCCAGTCGGGGCCGACCTTATTGGGACGTGTGCTTAACCCCCGCTTAGTAGCTAGGGGTGTTATATACACTACGTGATGTCCAACTAGGTTAGAAAAGTTCCCCAAAACCTAGATATTAGACCCCTTACATTGCCTGTCCCTTGGATATATTGGTCCTTGCGGTTTATTCTGTATGGGAATTTTTAAGCGCTGTGGGGCATGTACGTTTTTTTTATATATCTAGATTAATAAAGTATATATTTTATCATATTATTTCTAGTAAGCTCTTCCACTGTGTGTTAAATGATTAGGTACCAAAATGGGAGCCGTTTTTTCAGCTGGCGAAGGGAGGAGAAACTTGAGCACGTATAGATAAATCCTGTGTAAATCAGATGCCGCTGCCTATGTAGCGCCATCCCATGTCCCTTGCAGGTCTAGACGGGGAGGTTTTCCTTATCGCTCATGTACCACAGCCACGGCTGCTTGGGGAGGTGGAGGTGTAGGACAGTAACAGCTCATCAGCAGCAGTCTGGAGTCGTTGATGAGCAGCTTCCTTCACCCGCCTAGTGAGGAGAGAACTCACTAGCAACAGCAGCAGGACATGGAGCAGACCCTGAACCAGCAGGTGGTGGCCTACACTGCACAGCACTCTGTCACCCCAGGTAGAAGATTCCGCTGTACTACTAGGCAGAGCCAAACTGATGTGTGGCCGCAACTTGCAATTTGCACTGGAGAGGCTGTCCTGCACGTCCAGTAGTCTTGGCATCAGAGCGGGTGTTCAGTGGCGCAGGGGCCATCATTTACCCCATAGAAGAACCCGCTTGTCCACGCCGAAATGTGGAGGACGACCCCCCATGTCACGATGAATCAGCATGGAAAAGGTTAGGATTATCCACACATCAATGCCTATGCATCAGATTTAGATCAGCCATGACGCTCCGCAAAACATTGAGAATGAGTCTGGATACTTACACCTGCCGTCAGCCACTATCTGATGCTGCCCACCCTCCTGATGACACACATCTGCAGCCAGTTGCTCCATCTTCCTCCCACCAATCTTTATCAGGGACTGGAATTGCCACCCAACTCCACACTCGTCATTGTGCCATGCTCAGACCTCATTGCGCTGCACGCCGTCACTCTCTTCCACACTCAGTCATTATGCCTCTCACTGGTGGCCAACTCATGTTGCTGCCACCTCCAAAATTTGTCCATTGTGCCACCTCTGACCTCATGCTGCTGCTGCAGCCTGTCCCCTTCACGCTGCGTCATCCTGCGACTCTGTGGGCTTCTTGAATGTGGCTGGCCCACCTCCACCACTAGTCATTGTGTCACACTGTGAGCTTGCTGATTGCCCTGCAACCCTCCACACTGTGTCATTTGTGCCACTCTGTGGGCTCCTGATGGTTGCTGCCACCCATCCGAATTTTTTGATTGTACACACGTGGCCTACACATGCTGCTGCTAACAGACCCGCTGTCCCTCACAGGGAACAGACCCTTGGTTTCCTAATGCTGTTCCACACTCCACTACTCTATGGACTTTTTTTGCCACTATGTTTTTGTTTTTCCCCCCATCTTTTCATCTGTCAGAAGGATGAAAAGGATCAGGATTGTCTGATGATTAGCTAGCCAAAAAAAAAATCTCTTCCTGACTCCAATCTGGTAATTAGAACAAATCCCTAGATCAACGACCCTTCTCCAGAATCCTAGTCACTAAAACTATGTTTATTTAATGCTCTTTAGAATAGCAACCATACCCTTTTTGAACTCTGTTAGTAAATTCACCATGACAAGTTCCTCGGGCAGAGAGTTCCATAGTTTCACTGCTCTTACAGTAAAGAATCCCTTTCTTTGTCTATGTTGAAACATTCTTTCCTCTAGATGTAGAGGATCCCCCCTTATTCTAGATACAGTCCTGTGTATAAATAGATTATGGGAGAGATCTCTACATTAACCTTTAATATATTATAAAGTATCGCACAAAAGTGAATATACCTCTTACATTTTTGAAAATATTGTCTTATATCTTTTCATTTTGATACAATGTAAAGTAGTCAGTGTACAGTTTGCATAACAAAGTAAATTTTGTGTGCCCTCAAAATAACTCAACACACAGCCTCAATGTCTAAACTGTTGGCAATAAAAGTGAGCTCACTCCTTAGTGAAAATGGCAAATTGTGCCCAAAGTTATTTTCTAGCCTTTACTCTCTTGGGCATAGAGTTAACTATAGCTTCACAGGTTGCCACAGGAATACTCTTCGACTCCTCCATGACGACATCATGGAGCTGGTAGATGTTAGATATCTTGCGTTCCTCCACTTTCCATTTGAGTATGCACCACAGATACTCAATAAGGTTAAGTTCTGGAGACATGCTTGGCCAGTTCAGCACCTTATTTTCTATATCGAGGTGGTGGGCTCTGAAGATGTGTTTTGTCCTTAAGTTGAATATTGCTCTGAGCCCAGTTTTCCCAAAGGAGGGGATCATGGCTCTGCTTTAGTATTCTCCAGTACAGTGGCACTCAATGGTTTTCCTCAATGAACTTGGCTCCCACAGCTGCAAGCGCTCAAGCCAGCCCCAACCATGACATTCCCACAACCACATGCTTACTGTAGGTCAAGAAAACACTTGTCATTGTATCTCAACACCTGGTATTGCGCACCACTCAAGCGCGTGACACCATTTGAACCGGATAAGTTTATCTTGTCTCATCAGACACAGACATGGTTCCATAATCCATGTCCTAATCCTGCTGTCTCCACAAACTTATTTTCCGGTCTTTCTAGTGTTTTAGAATAGGCTTCTTTCTGGGATGACAGCCATGCAGACCAATTTGTTGCAGTTTGTGGTGCATGGTCTGAGCACTGATAGGCTGACCCTGCATCCCTTTAGCATCTGCAGCGATGCTGGCAGCACTCATACATCTAATTTGAAAAGACAATCTCTACATATACATGCTCTCAACTTCTTTGGTCGACCATGGCAAGGTCTGATCTTCTTAATCGGCTCTATGGTCTTGGTCATACTGCAGCTCAGTTTCAGGATATAAACAATTTTCTTGTAGCCTAGGCCATCTTTATGTAGAGCAACAATTCTTTTTTCAGATCAGAGTTCTCGGTCAAGTGGTGCCATGTTGAACTTTCAGTGACCAGTATGAGAGAGTGTGTGAGCAATAACCCCAAATATAACACACCTGCTCCCCATTTCCACCTGAGTCCTTGTAAAACTAGCAAGTCACATGACATCATAGAGGGAAAATGGGCCACAATTTGTCCATTTTCACTTAGGGTTGTACTCACTTTTGTTGCCAGTGGTTTAGACATTGATGGCTCTGTGTTGAGTTATTTTGAGGACACACCAAATTCAACTGTTATACAAGCTGTGCTCAAATTGTCATATCTTCCTTGTTGTTCCATGAAAGGATACAATACAATATTTTCAAAAATATTCACTTTTGTGAGATACTGTATATATTTATTATATCACCTTAAGGCTATCTTTTATCTAAACTAAATGACTCTAATTTTGCTAATCTTTCTGTGTATTGTAGTCCATACAGTGCTTTTATTAATTTTGTTGTGCGTCTTTGAACCTGTTCAAGCTCTGAAATGTCTTTCTTGTGCTCAGCCTAAACTGTACAAAATATTCCATGTGTGGTCTGACCAGTGATTTGTATAATGGAAGAATAATGTTCTCATTGTGTGCATCTATGCCCCTTGGATTTCCAAGTCCTTCTCCATGTCACTTTACCAAGAGTCTTGCCACTAAACAAGTAATCAGGGAATTAATTTTTCCTTCCCATGTACATAACCTTGCGTTTATCTGTGTTAAACCTCATCTGTCAATTCTCTGTCTAGGTCTCCAACGTATCCAGATCCCTTAGTAATAGAACAGTATCCTCTATTGTCTTAATTACTTTACACAGTTTAGTATCACCTGAAAGATTGATTTTTCTACTGTGCAATCCTTCTGTAAGGTCATTAATGAGTACATAAAAGAAAATAGGGCCCAACACTGACCCCTTTTGTACTTCACTAGTAACGGGGATCCAGTCCAAGTATATACAATTAATCACCACCCTTTCTTTTCTATCACTGAGACAGTTACTTACCCACTTGCAAACATTTTCCCCCAGTCTAAGCATTCTCATTTTACTTACCAACCTTTTATGCAGCACGGTATCAAATTCTTTAGAAAAATCTAGATATATAACATCCCGTTGCCTCACCCCGATCCAGTCTAGAACTAACTTCCTCATAGAAGCTGATGAGATTAGTTTGACAGGACCGATCCTTCATAAACCCATGCTAGAATGGCGTTATACATTTATTTTCAGTGAGATAATCCATAATAGCATCTCTTAGAAAACCTTCAAACATTTTACCTACAACAGAGGTTAAACTTACCAGCCTATCCAGGATCACCTTGACCCCTTTTTAAATATTGGCACCATATTTGCTATGCACCAATCCTTTGGAATATACTCCAATACTACACAGTCCATAAATATTAAGAAGAGGGGCCTGACTATCACATTGCTTATTTCTATTAGGACACGCGGGTGTATACCATCAAGAACCTGATGGTTTGTCTATTTTAATCTTCTTAAGGCAGACCTGCACTTCTTCCTGGGTTAGACAAGAAACATTTAAGAAAAAAAGGGTTCATAAGGAATACATTGGCTGGGTCTGTAATGTGATAAAACACTAAACCTAAAAAAAAAAAAAAATTCACAGTCACTGTCACTCAAAATATGTTATTTACACCAAAGAAAAACTAACTACAAAAAATCAAAAACATTTTATTTCAAATCAAAATACAATATCAAATAATGAAAAACATGAAAAACATTAAATTGGACCACAACAACACGGTACAGGTACCACAACCCATAGAGGCAGTTTAAATAGTGGGTTGACCTCCTGTGTTGGTCACATATTTTTCATGTAATGTTAAAGAGGTTATATAATTTCATTAAATGGTCTTCAGAATAAGGGGACAGTGAAAACAAGCAACTTTGCAATTGGATGTCATTAGCAAAGCTGTCTTGTTTTCACAGGATCCCTTATCTTCTGTTTCTGTAAACACAGTTCCCCAGTGCTGGTCGGATTCCTCCTCCTTTCATTTCATTGGCTGACGGCTCTACTAATTTACATTCTGTCTGGCCCCTTGAGCGTGCATTCATGCCTCTCTCACTCAAAGTAAGGGATCAGCACAATTTCACTTTGCACAGCTAGCAGAAACACAGAAGCACTGCACCTGCTTCTACAATCAGAAAATAGCACAATTGTGCGTCGGTGCCTAAGGCAAACATAGAAGGAGCATTAGGCTGCCTCTCTCACTCAAAGTAAGAGACCGACAGCAATTTCACAGCCAGAAGAAACACAATAATACTGCAAGCATTCTACAATCAGAAAACAACAGAATTGTCTCTCGATGCCTAAATGCTCCTGCTGTGTAAACCTAGCAGTGAGATCTGTGCTGCTCAGCATGAGTTCGTAGGAGACTGGATTCAATTGTAACAAATCTCCAGCTGTGAGAGGAGAGAGTTCATAGAAGATTGTCTAGACTGCAAGCCTGTGGTATGTAAACATACTTGCAAAATAAGACTGCATTGGGAGAACGACACAGTGACATGTGGACTCAGAACGGGGGGAAAGCCTCGGGAGCGGGCATGATCAGTGAAGGGGGGATGATGTCATCAGTTTAGAAACACCCAGCTGGGAGGGGAAGAAACGCCCCTGAATATGTAGAGCTGAGAAGCTGAGAGCACAATGAAACACTCGAACAGAAGAAGTGATACATCCCCTTTAACAATTATCATTAGTTAATAAACCACACAGGAATACAAGGATACAAGGATACAATTGAAATAATTGTAAATATTCATCTTACCCATAGTAAGAAGCTCCACATTAGTAACACCTGATGCTCCTGAACAGGAAGCATTACAAACCTTGCAGGAATTGTTAATTGAACACAATGAGGATGAACGAGGTAAATTTCCAAGTAGCATATTTTCAGAATCCACTAAATTTCCACCCTTACTCCTTTGTCTGCAGGTGGATATTTTCATCAAAATGATGACGACAGACATGGAAAAAATTCCTAGTAAATTATTAAACGATAACCTGACATTGGGACAAAGAAAGGCACTGGAACAACTAGTATCATATACTGATGTTGTGTATAAACCTGCGGAAAAGGGAGGGAATATTGTGGTATGACCAATTAATAAATTTGAGCGGAAAATGTTTTGACAATTACACAATAGGAATACCTAAGAGAAACTTTGTTATAACTCAATCCCCACCCTGTATCTGTTTCCTAAAATTCATAAAGATCTTGGTGACCCTCCAGAGCATCCTACTGTCTCTGGAATTGGAAACTTCTGTGACCCAGTTTAGAAATTCTTTGATTTCTATCTGAAACCTGTGGTTGAATGTTTACCATCACATGTGAAAGACATCACCGATGTCTTGTAAAGACTCGACAGTATACATATGCTCCTAGTAACAGCTGATATCGAAGCTTTTTATACATGTATTAAGATGGCATTGAGGTGGTGCGCTTCTTCCTGGGTATGAGCAACTGGGATGTTGAAATATGTGACCTCATAGCTGAATTATTGGAATTCATTCTAACACATAGGGCCACATGTATGAAAACTGTCTAAGTCTAAAACTCACTTTGTTGCCCATAGCAACCAATCAGAGCACCCCTCCCATTTTTCCAGAGCACTATATGAAATGAAGGGACGCTCTGATTTGTTGCTATGGGCAACAAAGTGAGTTTTAGACATAGACAGTTTTCATACATGTGGCCCATAATCTTTTTGTGTCTACGAATTGTTATTACGTTCATAGGTGTGGCACTGCCATGGAGGCTGCGTCTTTTGCAGTGATGGTGTGCACACTGCCAACCATGTGCGGTGTTGGTTAAGATATATAGATGATGTCTTGTTCATCTGGCAGGGTTCTATCGAAGGACTCGAGTCATTAAATCAAAATGATTTGAATATTAAATTAATTTTTAATCGCCATCCTTGAATGGTGACGTTTTTGGATTTGTGTATTACAAACAGATATAGCGGCACGTACACCATCAACAATATCTGCCATCCCAGTTGGACAATACCTCAGGATAAGGTACATCTGTTCATCAGAGGAAAGATAAGAGACACAGGCAGGGGATCTAAGAAAAAGGTTCACTGGACAATCAATAAGGGCTACAATCATGCTAAAAAGACCTATAGGAATGAGTTATTACAAAATAAAATTAAAGAGATTAATCAAGACCAACAAATAAGATTTTAACTTCTTGACATGAGGTCACTTCTCATGAAGCATTGGTCAATTTTATTGACAGAGCCAACACTGGCCAAAGGGCTACCATCCCAACCTCTAAAGACTGCTAGAAGAGGTAAGAGTTTGAGGGACATAATAGTTAAAAGCCACTATACTCCACCAATGGTTAATATTTTCAGTACAAAAGGCCGAAACTAGGTTATTTCCCATGTGGGAAGTTTATAACTTGTCCTAATATTCATCATTCAGTGGATTTTGTATCAAGTGATGGATAGCAAAAATATAACATTTTTCATCATATCACTTGTAATACATCTAATGAGATATATTATGCTAATTGTGGATGTTCAAAGATTTATATTCGACTTACCACCCGTGAACTTAAAATCCTCACCCGGGATCATGATCGTGATATTATATCATCGAAGGAATGTACTGATCCCTCTGGTCTTAAAACGATTCCTCAATATTTCTTTTTGCATCATAATAGTGATCCAAAATCCTTCACTATTCAAGGAATTGACAAAGTATATGGAAATATTCGTGGTGGCAACACCAATAAATTACTTGAACAGAAGGAATGTCAATGGACCATTATTTTAAAACCTATAGCTCCTAAGGGCCTTAATGAAAAAATAAGTTTTTCTTAATTTCTGTGATACCCACAGCATTTGTTTTGTGTCTTATGGGGCGTCAATTGTTACTCATGTGGAGTTTGCTATTATGGGTAAGATGAATATTTATGGTTATTTCACTTCAATCGTATCTTCCTATTCCTGTGTGGTTTATTAACAAATAATAATTGTTAACATTACATGAAAAATATGTGACCAACATTGGAAGGAGGTTAACCCACTATTTATACGTACTGCCTCCATATGTTGTGGCATCTGTACCGTGTTGCTGTTGTCCAGTTTTATGTTTCTCATGTTTTTCATTGTTTGATATTATATTTTGATTTTTGTTTTGAAACAAAAACATTTTTAATATTTAATTTTTGGTAGTTAGTTCTCAGTTTTCTTTGGTGTAAAAGAAACATTTAAGGTGGTGTTTACTTCATCCCTCTGCACATCAACATGTAGGTAATTTTCCTTGGTGAAAATGGTGAACAAAATTGTTCAATAGATTTGCTTTCTCATCACCCCCTATAATACCTCCCTCACTACTTTTCAAAGGGCCAACATTTTCAGTTTTAATCTTTTTACTATTTATATAGTTAAAAAATATTTTTGCGTTAGTTTTACTCTTTTTGGCACTATGCCTACATGCCTCCAGATTTGCTGTTTTTATAATTTTTTTTGCATATTTTATTTTGTTCCTTATAGTGCCTCTTCACTGCCCTCTGGTTTAAGTAGTGCTTCTTTTTTATTATTCCTGTTGTTCCTTTGTTTTTTTTTGCCTCCTTTACATATTTTTTGATCTACATTATTTTTCTGTTTCAAGTAATTTTATTTCCATTAGGTATGTACCTCTCACAGTGGGCACTTAAGATGTCTTTAAGAATCTCCCATTTATTATTTGTTTTTTTTAGGACCTTGTCCCAGTCAATGTGGTTTAGGACCTCTCTAAGCAGATTGAAATTAGCCTTCTTGAAATTAAATGTTTTTGTGGCTCCTCAACAAAAAACTCTATTGAAGGGTGTGTGGAAATGTATTATATGGTGGTTACTATTTCCTAGGTGCCTCCCAACCTGAACCTTTGTTACTCTCAGATCGGTCAGTCAATATTAAGTCCAAATGGGCCTTTCCTCTAGTTGGCTCCTGGACCAGTTGGGTAAGGTAAATTTAATTATTGACAAAAACCTGTGTCTGTTATGAGAATCACAGGCTTATGATATCCTGATATATTACATAATAACAACCTCATTCTCATTAGCCGCATCATCTATGGGTTCTGTTCTATTTGGTGACCTATAGCAGACTCCTTAATAGAATTTTACTATTGTTACTACCCACATGTATATCTACCAAAATGGCTCCACATGTTAATTTCCTGTATCTGTATCTTCCCGTAGTATTGGCTTCACACAGAATTTTATATAGACATACACTTCCACCCTTCCGATTTTTATGATCTCTTCTAAACAAACATTAATCCTGCAAGTTAACCACTCAGTCATAGGTCTCATCCAGCCATGTCTCAGTTATCCTTCCTAATGTCCTTACTATATATTTTTCTTCTTACACACAGCAGGGCACTCAAATTATAATACTTAACATCCAGCTGAACTGCACGCAGCAGGAGTGGCGCCTTAAGTTTAAGACCAATATCCACACTATTCTAGCAGGAGTTTTCTCTTTACCCCATGCACACTGGAAAACTATCCTTTTTCTAGTAATGCGGGTAATGCGGGTGAGCTAGGCTGGAAGCCGTTACACATTACATTAACAGCCAAGCTACTCTTGGACAATTTTACCTTACGATTCAGTAGCTACTAGAGACCAAAGCCAAAGTTTATGGCGATTCATGGTAATGAATCTAAAATGGCCACGAGCACATGGCGTGACATGGGGCAAAGAACTATTTGGAGGAAGAAAGGAATGCCCTCAATGACATGTGCAGACATGCAGCCAATCAGCACCCAGCCAGCTTCTGTGATGTCACAGCCCTATAAATAGGGCAGTCATGTTAAATTCTGCCACTTGTCACTGTCATTGTGTCTCGTATGCACAAGCATCTCTCTGTAGCAGCACTAGACTGCACCCTGTGCAAAATACTTCCGATTTTAGAGTTACTGGGGCGAAATACCTTTCAAATACACAGGTGTGTGTCATATACACACCTGTTCCTTAACCAGTGTTTTTTATTTTAGGAAATTGCAATCTGTGGCAAAGAATTACTTTTTTCACTAATTGTGGGGAACTCTGTGTCAAATCCATTGTGTGTATTTCTGCCTTACACACATCTGAAATCCATCCACTTCTGTCTATAGGGATATTGCAATCTGTGGCAAAGAGTTAATTTTTTTCACTTATTATGGGGATCTCTTTGTCAAATCCAGTGTATGTATTCTGCCCTACACACGTCTGAAATCCATCCAGTTCAGTCTGTATGGAACACAGAAGACATGCAAATACTCCATTTACTTGTCATCTCTGTTTTGGATCAACTCCTGTTTGTTTTTGGCTTTAACAATACTGATGGATTATTTACCGATTGAAAGCAGACACTGACGGATCAAAGGAAGGGCAAAATGATTAGTGACGTCTATGCAAAATTATGCAATGCACCCTCTCCACTCTTTCAGGGGGGGGGCTCTACATGTATCAGCGTTTAACAGAGCAGATTCTGTCATTATCTGTTCAATCATCTAATGATGGTGTAAAAGGAGTGCGCTCTTTGATGCTATAGTGGGATCTTGGCCCTCAGCTCGGTTCTTTTTAGCTGGCGCTGACATTACCCTGTCAGGCTATGTTCCCACTTCAGTTATTTGGTCAGTTTTGACCCCGTAAATGCCCAGATAAGTGAAGTGTGAAGCGATTTTAAGAGTGGTGCCAGTTATTTGCGTGTCATGCTAAATCGCAGCATCATTTCAATACGAAACCACGCTCCCTATGCATATTTCTGCATAGCACAATGTTCTTCAACACCATTAAGGCTCTCTGCAGTCAGGAAATAGCTGTTTTTTAACGCGATTTGTCACAAATTAATTCTGAACGAACCAAATTTTTGGGAAAAATTTGGCGAATCAGCTGAATCTAATTTTTGAGAAATTCGCTCAACTCTAGTAGCTACCTTTCTCTGGCTGACAGGTCTGTTCCTTCTCTTGTGATCTGTTCTGTACAGTTTTTATGGATTCTGAGGCGAGCAGAAAAGAAGTAATTCTCTGGCCCCTAGCTGGCATAGGACCAAGGTACACTACTCTGTTGCTTTAACTGGATCAAGAAATTAAAACTAACCCAACTAACTAAAATCCTATCTACAAGGTTTCTTATAACTTCTGGTCATACCGTAGTGTCCCTGGCAATCACTATTTGCTTCAAGCTGTTCAGCATGTTAACCACTCATATATTTCTCCATATACAGATAATGCACACCATTTAAATTACATAAAACAGTAGGTGCTCAAATCAATTTAGTAGTATACACTCCTGCACACTACATTAGTATTTTGTCAATGAGAGGAAGGTAGCCCAGAGTATAGAGAATCTGTCTTTAGGCCAAGCATCTGATGTGCTGGTAGACTGTTTTGATATCAAGACTCAGTCTACTCAAAAACCCTTTAGGTAATAGATCACAAAGCTGTATGAGTTCACTTTTCACTGTATTTATTCTGTACTCTGAAACCACCAAAGGAATGATTATTGCAAGGACCTGGGACAAATGATTCAGGGGATTAGAAAAAAGAGAATTACATTGTCAGCGAACATGACGAGTTTCAAAGATTTTGGGACCACTTGGATGCCTTTAAAAAGATTGGTATTCTCAAAGCAGTCTGTCAAGGGCTTGAAATCAATATCAAAATGAGATGGGAAGGGTGGGCATCCCTTCCTAGTCCCCTTGTTCAGTCTAGAAGGAGGGGAAAGCAACCTATGGGTATATAGGCAGAATTTGCTTTTGATGCCCATCTTATCCAACACTAGGCCAACCCATCTCAATGGACATTGTCAAAGGCCTTCTCCACATCTAAGGCTAGCAGTACTAGTGTTTCTCTAGCTGCGCCAGAAGTTTGGCGTCTTTTCAGCCCAAGAAGTGTTGCAGCCTTGTTCTCTATATTTTTAATCAGGCGCACTCCAATATCAGGAGCATTATGGAGCGCTCTGAGATCGGGGGCGTGCTGAAGGCACTATATAAAACTACACATTTATAGCTTTAGTACGGCAAATCCAGGCGCGTCACTGCTGGAACAGGTAGAGCACTTTAAAAATGGTTTAACTGAGCCAAAAGTGTCGCTTTGTAGCTAGAATCTGCGCTAAATCTGTGACCTGCAGTAGAACAGGTTCAAAGATTCAGGTGCATTCTACGCTTCTAATGCGTGCACAAAAAATGGTGCCTGAGCGCTAAAAATCATACATGTCACCCTTAATGTTCCATGAAACAAACCTTATATTTTAGAATGAGGGCTGGCTGGCTGTCAAACAAGGAACATTCTCTAAGAGAAATAACACAGGAAAATAAACTAAACAGTAGGTTCTCATGAAGCGACAAAGATTTCATATGTGTGGGCATTAGCAGCAATTTTAACTTCTTGCCACAAAACTTGTATGTGTTTTTTTCTTTTTTCTAGCATGGCAGAGAAGTTAGCCTTAAGAAATCAAATAATAGAACTTTCAGCAGCAAAATATTATACTTTGCAGTAGAGTGCACGCCCTCAGGACCAGGATCAAGGCCAGAAATATAATGCAAAAAATATATAAAAGCAGCACTTCAAAAAGGATGTGATTTATTGACCCAACAGCAGCAACGTTTCAGCCCTAAACAGGGCTTTTTTCAAGTTCAAACTTAAGAAATCAGACCTAAATAAACACTCATGGATGGAAGAGAATGGGAAAAGGGAGGAAGGAAAAGAGAACAAAGGGAATGAGGGGTGGGGAATGTGGTGTCATTGCTCCTGAAATGACCTATGTACATTGACACTTCTGGAAATAAACTGTCTAAAGGGAAAGTTATATATAGCGTCAATAAAGCAGCGGTAACATTACAAAAAAAAAAAAAAAACATGTATCAAGGTCCAACTTTCAAATCAATAAAGTTGAAAACGAGCAATGACTAGAGAATATCCGGTGACGTAACTCAAAGAGATTCCGCCGCTAAATATTCCAAGGTCCGTGGTACTGGTAACACACAATTCTTTATTTCTGAATAAAATGCATACTGGCACAAAGCAAATAGACCCCCCGCAATGGCAAGAAATAGACGCGTTTCGAGTTAAAAAAAACTCTTGATCACTGTTAGGTGTTTGCAAAAGCAATAAAAGAACTCAAAAGCATGGATAATTTAATCACAAAAAAGGCAGACAAGGGAGGGGCAGTGGTTGTTATGGATATTGGCCTATACAGAAAGCAGGCTTTGGGAATTTTGGAAACAAAATACATCCCGAGATAACAAAAACCCCCACAGCCAGTTCCAAAGCTACTTTGGGAACGCCTTTTACAGGAAGGGGGTAAACCCTGGGGGTCCAAATGAAAAACAAAAAAAACATCTTAGGAGTGAGCCTGTTATTCCAACTTCTATGGGGTCCCAAAGGTTATAAAATGTTTTTCCCACCAAAATTGCGCCCCAAATCTCGGGGGAATAATTCACTTAAGAGGCTAAGCAAATGGGTAGACAAATATCTGCACCCTATTTTCAGAGCCCCCCGGAAAATTCAAGAATCCCAAAGTCCTTCAAAAAAATCTTGCAAGACCAAACAGGGGAAAAAAATTACCTTGGGTTACTCACGTGGGTGGGACTATACTCTGTTACCCCATCATGTGGCATTACGCACTTATTTTTTTTCCTAAAAAATCCATTTACTATGTTTCAAATTAAGGAAATTTTTATCTATTTGGCGTGGAATATCTTCCAAAGTAATTACTTCAATTTGAAGGCACTTACTACTTCAATTAGAGGGGGCCCCTATGGGTGCTACCTTTTCACCACCCCTAGCCAAAACATCAACCAGGCTTGGTGGGAACATTTCTCTTTTTTAGTAAAACACAACCCCTTTGCGGACAGTATAGTGTATATGGGGCGCTCATCGATGACCTCTTGCTCATATGGGGTCGCATGGGCGCTCAACCCCGCTTTTTAGAGTACCAACCAAAATCCTTTCATTTACAGTTCACAAACGGAATAGTGACACTATTCTTTTTTGGATGTATCCCTCATGGGCAAAAAGAGTTGGGTAAAATCACTCCAATTTGTCCCGAAAACCAACTCAGGGAAAAATATTCTCAGAGAACAGTGTCATGCTGCCACACCCTCAAGGCTATTCCCTATGGGAAATGATTAGGGGCCCGACGCATATGCTTCAAAGAAGAAGACTTTAAAAAAGCTGGGGAAACATTAGTAAAAGACTCAGAAATAGAGGGGTACAAAGAAAAGGGTATGCAAGAGCTATAAAAAAGTTGAGTAAAAAAAACCAGGAACAACTTTTAGAAAAAAATCATAATAGAAACATCAATAGAAAAGAAAATGTAAAAAAAAAGCTTTACTACCAAGTTAGCAGAAATTACAATCAAATAAAAAAACAATTTTCAAAAAAAACTGGTATCTTAAAACAAAATGAGACCTCTCCGCTATCTTAGATAAAAAAGGGGTGCGTATAATTCCAAAAGAGGCCAAACTTTAGCTAATATCTCTCCCCCCTCCACCAACGAGCCAAAAAACTAAGGAAAAAAAGTGGGTTATCTCAAAAGGGTTTTTTCAAGTGTGGGGGAAACCCGCTGGGAGTATGCGTCTGGCCAAAAAAACAATGGAATTTGAAACAATGGTAAACAACAAAAATATAAATATAGGCCAATTTAAATTTTGCACCATATTGTATCTACTTATAGGGTGTACACAATGCAACAAAAAATATGGGGAAAATAGATTGAAAGGTAAAAATAGGATAAAAAACAATGGTCCCAATATATGAAAAGAACATCCCAAATGTCGGGGCGGCAAAACATTTTGTGGAATGCCACAGGGGACATCCAGGTTTAAATTTTATGAATTTAACATGTACAGCGCCCTTTTAAGGGGGAAAAAGGACTAAGGTGTTAAGGGAAAAGGGGAAACCAATGGATCTTCGGTTTTGGAACTAGAAGAACCCCGGGTGGTCTAAATTTTCCGTCGGGCTGCTATATAATTAATCTTTAAAGCTGGGCTCTTTTTTGTGTCCCTTAAGCCATAAAATAACAAAATCTTTACATTTTTGTCTAAAAAATTTGTTTTGCCCTATATCATAGTAAATATATTCCTTTTTAAAATACGTTAATAGCATAACGTCCCGACTTCCCCACCCGGTCATTGTCCTTTTCCCTTATGGCTATTGGTTTTAATAGGTTTTTAAGGATGGCCCCAATCTGCAAACACCTAACAGTGATCAAGAGTTTTTTAACTCGAAACGCATCTGTTTCTTGCCATTACGGGGGGTCTGTTTGCTTTGTGCCAGTATGCATTTTATTCAAAAAATAAAGAATTGTGTTTACCAGTTCCACGGACCTTGGAATATTTAGCGGCGGAATCTCTTTGAGTTAGTCACCGGATATCCTTTTGTTTGCATTGCTTTAAACCGCAAGCCGGCGGTTTTGGCCCGGGAGGAAAGTTACAGCACAGCAAGGGGATCTGCGCTACCAGAATCTGAGACATTGCCAAAGGTGAGCCTGCATCATTTCTGTTTCTTGAATGACTAGAGAATAACCAGTCTTTATGTTAAGCAGAAATGTGTGCTAAATAATACTTTGCTATAGAATGTTAGTGCCAAGAGTCGGTCAGCGTCCAAACCTATTGGTCCCTAAGGCGGCCTATTTTCCTTGCTGCAGTAGCTCACTCATGTGATGGCATCAAGGCTTGATTGTCTCCAGGTCTAGGGTGTAACTAGAGAAGACTGGACACCATAGCAAACTTTTGGATGGTGGCCCCCCTGCCAGCCCCTTCTCCAACCACGAACACTTTTCTAGGATCTTACTAGGATGCAGTTACTGGGTAATACAACAGCAAATACCTTACCATAGATATCACTATCATACTCCTACCAAACAAATCCACTATACCAAGACCAACATTACCAATAATGCTACTACATAAGTACCTGAATATACCGCCAGAACAACCACAAATTACCACCACATAGTGATTTAATTATACCCCTACACTATTACTGAATAAATATCAGTATTCAAAGACTAATATTACTGACATACAGTGACCACATAGTAGTATATACCAGTTGTGAACAGGCTCTGCAGACTGTAGATTACCGCCATACAATGACCATATGATGTTACATACTAGTGTACACAGGCTCTGCAGACATATAAGTGATCACAGTACAGTTACATCTTGTGACTCCCAGATGTCATTTCTCTGACGAGTCATTCTCTTTCCCTTTTTTTCTGAATCCGGTCAAGACCGCCACGATGATTTCTCTGCGCTACCACTCCTCCATGCAAATTTGGACACAAATATCTCAGAATCCTACAATCCAGAACCTGCCTGGATTGCAGGTGGTCCATTGAAGGTAGGTAGGCTGTAGGTAGGCCTCAGGTAGCTAAGTAGGTAGGCTGTAGATGGTTTACACATAGATAGATAGGCTGGGCCCCATGAACAAAAGAGAAAAGAATACTAACTCATCTCTCTCCCCGTTCCCCTAAAGCGACGAGCAGCAGGCAGCTTCTCCAAGTGGAGCCCAGTGGAGCCAGCATAATAAAGTGACGTCATCTCCCCAACTATATCAGCATCAGCAGCCGACGCCTGGCAGGCTTAAGGCCTTAAATCTACTAAGCTGAATTGTGGGACAGAGCACTGGTGGTGTTCTGCTCTGCTAAGGGCTTTAACTGTTTGCATGCCTAGAGTCACGTAAACAGATAATCAGGCCGCGCTGTTCCAGGCATCGAGGGTATCTGAATGCCTGGGACAAAAGACCTGGGCAG
Source organism: Phyllomedusa bahiana (assembly GCA_025379985.1). Taxonomy (NCBI): domain Eukaryota; kingdom Metazoa; phylum Chordata; class Amphibia; order Anura; family Hylidae; genus Phyllomedusa; species Phyllomedusa bahiana. The sequence goes on from JAODAL010005068.1 coordinate 65,700, forward strand.
TATGTGCCGGGCCTCATGCTATGGCTGATATGGCAGTAGTTCCCCCACAGCTCCAGGTCATTTGTCCATGATTTTCGATGACTAGTTTCATAAGACAGATTCCAAGGAGAGAATACTTGAGAAGAGGTGCTGCTCTGTTTCTTTTGGAATAGATAAACACTGTTCAGACCCTTCTCAGTGAAGATTTTTAATGTGGCTGGATATTGATGTTACAAATGGCAGGAATCCTCCTGCCATTTTGTCTTCTCGTGCTTCTAGATCAGATGGGGCTGTCGATATGCAACTGCTTCAAACAACTCTCTGGACTATCAGCTGACATGCTGCTCATGTGAGCTTGATTGTTTGGGAACGGTTGATTCCTAGCCTCCTTTAAAGAGAAACTGTCACACAGGTTATGCCCCCCCTTGCTGAGGACAGCACAAGCTAGTGGCAGACATGCTGTTTCCAGAGCTGTGTACCTTATCCTGTAAGATGCAGCAGTTTTAGAGCATTTAATGCTCAAATCTTATTCATGAGCAGATGTTAGCCCCGCCCACCAAAGGCTAACCTCAGGTGAGCGGGGCATGAAAAACTGGACTCTTTTCATGACTCTTTTCCTACAGATTTGAGCATTAAATACTCTAAAACTACAGCATCTTACAGAATGAGGAACACAGCTCTGGAAACAGCATGTCTTCACTAGCTTGTGCTGCCCTCAGCAAGGGGGGGGGGCATAAACTAGGTGACAGGTTCTCTTTAAAGCTGAACTTCACTGGGAGACTAGTACTATGTACACTGTTAGCTAAGAGCTTGTGTCTTGTGAGCTTATGGCATTTTGTATCTGCTGCTTAGTCCAGTTTTGGCCAGTTATCTAATCCTAATTACTAAGAGCTCTGTTTTGTCTTTAGTTTTCTGCTGCTTCTGCTCTGTCCTGTGTTAGTTTTGCAGCTTGTTCTATTCCTGATCTCAACTTGGTGGTTCAGTGCTTTTTTGGTTAGGGTCATTATAGATGAGAGACATTGGTAGGGATATTGTCAGAGGTGCAATAGAGCAAGAAGTGGGTCGGGTGTTAGGGACAGCTCTAAGGACAGGTTAGGAACAGATTTAACCCCTTAAGGACCAGGCGTTTTTTTTTGGTGACACGTTCGTTTTTCCCTCCTCGCCTTCTGAAAGCCATAACTTCTTTATTTTTCCACCTACATAGACACATGAGGGATTTTATTTTGCGGGACAAGATGTAATTTCTAATGGTGTTATTCACTATACTATAGAATATACTGGGAAACCGCAAAAAAATCCAAGAGGGACAAAATGTGAAAAAAAAAATACTTGCGCCATATTTGCGGGGTTTTTTGCTTTTAAGGCGTTCAATCTTCGGTAATATAATGTGTATCTGTATTCTTCAGGTTGTTACGCATCCGGCAATACCAACATGTAGGGTTTCCGTTATGTTTTGTACCGTAAAAAAAAAATTTCCCAAAAATTTTCTATTTTGAAATTTGCGCCACGGGGCGCCATTTTGTGCGACCAATAACTTTTTTGTAACTAACACCTAAGGACGTCAGTGGGGGGCATTTTTTGCGGGTGAAGTGTACTTTTTATCGCTAGCAGTTTTTGGGAAAGCATGCGACTTTTTTTATCATTTTATTCCATTTTTTGAGTGACGTAAAATGACCAAAAAACGCAATTTTTGGGGTTTGGGAATTTCTTTTTTTCTACGGTGTTCAGCGTACGAGATAAATGATGTTATATTTTTATAGAACGGACTTTTTCGGACGCGGGGAATACCAATATGTGTAACTTTTTTATAATTTTAATGATTTTTATTTGTAAAATGGGGAAAAAGGGGGGGGATTTAACTTTTAATACTTTTTTTTTTTTGTACTTTAAAACTTTTTTTTTTTTACTGTACCATTGAGGCCACCTGTGGTACGTGACCACTAGGTGGCGCGATTGTTAATACAACCTAATGCATTGCTAGGCAATGCATTAGGTTGTACAAAGATGGGGGTTTCCCCACCTCCGTTTGGGGGAGGAAGGGGGGGCAAACGGCCGGGGTAAGTGACGGAGCCTTCCCAAGGCCCCCCACCATCATGCCTGTGAGGGGATGGGCCAGCATAGCTGCGCTTATCCCGATCACCGCACCGATGTGCGCGGCACCGATCGGCGTAATTCAACGCCGGGGCCATCTTTCCGCGGCGCCTGATGGGTAAAAACAGTCCCCCGGGGGCGAGCCACCCCCCGCTGTTCCCCGCCGGGTGTTAGGGGCGTTTTTCCGCTAACACCCCCCGGGTTGTGCGGGGGGTCGCGGAGCGATCCCCTCAAACCCCCTTAGCGGCCCTGGACGTAGGGTACCCCCAAAGGGCGTTAAGGGGTTTTAAAGGGAAAACAATTGTATTTTAGTTTTTTTTGGGTGTCTTGCTTCTGGATTTAAGTAATTTATCCCTTCATCTCCACCCATGCCCTTATCACTGTCTGTCTTGCTATTGATCATCCATTGGTAAGTTTTTATGTTTATTTTTGATGCAGGCTTAATATTACTTGCATGCGACTACTTTTTGACTTCATGTCAATTATAATTATATAATTTAATCTGAAATCATATTTTACGGTTGTAGAGCTATGAGCAGACTCACCAAATCAACCAAAAAATCCTTAAATCCTTAAAGGGGATGTATCGCTTCCTTACTTCAGCTGATTCATCACTCTTCCTCAGCGTTCTTCACTCCTGTGAATGCAGGGGCGTTTCTTCCCCTCCCAGCTGGATGACAGCACCCCCCCCTTCACTGCTGGCCTGAGACTCTCCCCCTCCCCCTTCCCCTCTGAGTCCACATATTAACTGTTTCTCTCACTATGCAGTCTTATTTTATTAAAGCTGTAATACATACCACAGTCTTGCAATTCAATTTAATCTTAGTCACTGATCTCTCAAAGCTGAGATGTATTACAGCTTTCTAAGAACGGCAACAGATCTGCTATGGCAGGAGAGTTAGGCACAGGACAAAACTGTCATGTTTTTCTCATTGTACAATCAAACTGCTGCAAGTCTGTTTCCTGCTAGGTGTGGATACAGAAAATGCTACGGCCCCTAACTCTGAGTCAGAGACACAGGCTCCGTGAATCGAACCGTGCAGGGGCTGTACAGAATGTAAATTAGCTCTCATGCTAGTGAATAGCAAGGGAGGGATCAAGGGAGGTGGGATACGAACCACCACACTGGATATCAGTGTAAATAAAAACACAAGAGTAAGGGACACTGGTGAGAAACAAGGGGCAGCTTTGCTATTACATCCAATTGCATAGTTGCTTATTCCACTGCCCCTTATTCTGAAGACCATTTAATGAAACGATAACACCCCTTTAATGACCACCCATTGTTTTTAGAGGGGGTTTGCTTCTCCCAGTTCTGCAACTGGGCTAGAAAATTTTCACAGCACCATGTTGCCAGAACCACATAGAAACTGCAGCATTATGCAGTAACATACATTTTTACACAAGCATTATGCAGAGTGTTTCACTTCACATTGGATCCAAAATTGACAGAAGTTAATGAAATTTGACATGGGCATTCTTTGGTCTATAAAACACAAGTAGAAATCAAAGCAAATGTTGTAAGCATCTACTGTAAGCATTTAGGCATGAGTTAAGTTTGGGCCGCTCACTGCCTGGTCAGTAGGTGTTCCTGCTTTTGAATGAGGTAATGTGGCATCCAAATTAGTTATGTCTGTGTGTTACCATCTGATATAAAGCAGTACACATTAAAATATTTGATTTATTGTCCAGACATACTGGAAAACTTAGTGGACAAAGGCATGCCAAAGACAATTTAATTGCGAGTCCAAGACAATTTTATTGTAGCAGATCTTGGCAAAAAATAGATACTGTGGCCCTCTGATAGTTGATAAGACCTTTCATAACATACAGTGACCAATTCAGACTTGCCTGGATGGTAATGACTGACACTTTCAAAACTTGCTATGATTTCTTCATGTTTCTCATGGACCAAGGTATGTCTATTTCCCCAAAATACATCAATTTCTTCTGAAAAGTGTAGGAAAAACTTTGGGCCAAAACTATAACCATATTTGCTAACCCTCTTGTTTGTACTGGGAAATGAAAGTTGTATAAAAATTGTATTCAGAAGTGGGTCAGGGGTGTTCTTGTTGGATCAGGGGCGTTCCTGGGGCTAAGGGAAAATCTCCCAGAATCCAAGAAAAAAGGCTGGCAACTATGTGTATAACTCTGAAGTGCATCCTCCAAGAAAAATATACATAACAGCATACATAATACTCTAAATGGGTCATATACTGTTCATCATTAGAGGGACTGATACTCTGCTGCAATGGTTGAGTTTATAGCTAGTAACTGCACAATATTGCAGTTAGACAACAGTTTTATCCACAAGACTATTAAGTTATTAAAAACAAAAAATTACTTCAGTGCTGACGAATAATATACTTCATCTGAAGTTATATTTTTTTCTGCTATTTTCTTGGAGATGTGAGAGCCTTGTGGATTACATGTACCCGTAAATAAGGATAATAATAAGCCGCATACATAACTTTTTACCCTAGTAAGCCATTACCAATCTGTTTCAAAACCATACCAGTTTTCAGTAAAATTGTATTTTGGAGCAGTTTTTAGTAAAGTTGAATGTTAATGGAGTTTCCTGCTGCATCACAGCTGTGTCTTGGCTGTCTCACATCCACATCATTTCGCCCTACGCAAATAGATTTTAATTATTTACCCAGAGTATGAGGCTACATTAGCATGTTGCCATTTTTAGGTGACATGTCCCAATACACAAGCACAGTTATTTTTGGTCTATTTTGTCCCAAAAAAACTCTTCACGCCATTTTCTCAGTCTAAATGAACTGTAATATACCAAGACTGGGCACATTATATGCCGGGCATGACACATTGTAATGTGCCTAAAAAGGCACATTTAAATATAGTAGCAATGATACGCTGTGTGCCTCTATAACGCAATGTGCCTATCGAGTTGCATTACATACACTAGTAATGGATACGTTACGCGCCTTCGTTACGCAATGCACCTCGATAGTCGCATTACATACACTAGCACTGATACGCTATACGGCACGATTGCGCAATGCACCTTTTTTCGGCGCATTAAGTTTATTGTGCAAGCTATTCCAGACGCCGGATTTTTGAAAGTATCGTACTTTCAGGCACACTTTACAGTGATTAAATCCGCCTAAAATCTGCCGTGGAGATGGCAATTTTCGGACATATCACCCTTTGTGTTTTTAATGCCTTTGAGAAATGCATGGATATATGTTACATAGTTACATAGTTAGTACGGTTGAAAAAAGACACGTGTCCAAGTTCAACCAAGGGTGGGGAAAAAGTGGGTGAAGGGAGGGAGACAAGGACATTAAGCACAGCCTCACCACTGGTTAGTGCCCTGAAACCCACAAGGCAAGAACCAATCTGCTCCGGGGGATACCCCAGGTCTGACCCCAGAGCCGCCACCAGCCAGGATCCATAATTTTACATAGCTACCTACGCATTAATATTCTTTCATTTCCGGTAGATATCTAAGCCTTTCTTGAAAACTTCCCAACTGTTCCTGCTGTTACCAGCATCCTCAGGCAGGCTATTACACAGACTTACAGTTCTTACAGTGAAGAACGCTTTTCTCCTCTGGAGATTGAATCCTTTTCTCTCTAGCCTAAAGGAATGTCCCCTTGTCTTTTGAGGGGGCTTTACGTGAAATAATTTCCCCCAATACTTTCTGCAGGGATCATTTATATATTTATATAAATTAATCATGTCCCCCCAAAGCCGTCTTTTCTCAAGACTAAATAAGTTCAATTCTACTAACCTCTCCTCATAACTAAGATGCTCCATTCCCCTTATAAGTTTGGTTGCCGTCTTTATACTTCTCTAGGCTCCATTAAATATTTTCTATAAACTGGAGTCCAGAACGGAACAGCATATTCTAAGTGAGTTCGCACCAATGCTTTGTACAGCGGTAGAATTACATCCTTGTCCCGCGAGTCCTTGACTCTTTTAATACATGCCAATATGCTACTTGCCTTAGAGGCAGCTGATAGACACTGCATGCTGTTCTCCCCCTAGGACATATGATGCCTGCAGATTATTTGTACCCATTATTTGTAATTATTAATCCACATTGAACCTCATTTGCCAAGTGGATCCCCAATCACTCAGTGTGTCCAGGTCTTCTTGCAGTTTATGAGCATCATCCATTGATTGCACTACCCTACATAGCTTGGTGTAATCTGCAAAAATAGAAACCATTGTTTAAATGTTTTTGCCCTTCCGCTCTGTTTCTTTTTTCCAGTTTTACACTAAAATGAATTGTATTGTGGTCGCTGTTACCTAGATTTTTAGAAACAGTGACTGCTCCAACAAGTTCTGCTTTGTTAGAAATGACCAGATCCAATAGAGCATCACTTCTAGTGGGATCCTCCACAAACTGCCCCATAAAATTAAATTAAAATTAAATTGAAATTAAATTGAGCAACTTCCTTCCCTTTTCAGTTGATGCAGAACCATGACCCCAGTCAGTGCCTGGGTAATTAAAGTCACCCATTATTATTACTGTACCTGCCTGTGCGGCCTGCACCCTTTGATTATGCATCTGTTCCTCTATTTCCTCAGTGATGTTCGGGGGTCTATAGATTACGGCAAAAATAATTTTTCCTGCATTAACCCGCCCCCCCCCCCCCCTTGTGTTTCCACCCACTATGTTTACACATCTTCAGCAACTTCATCCTCTATTTCCTCTTTCACATTTGCCTTCATATCACTCCTTACATACAACACACTCCTCCCCCTCTCCTAAATTTTCTCTTTTCCTTCCTAAATAGATGAAACCTTGAAAGGGTGAAAAACCCCAATCATGCGAGGAGTCCAGCCATGTTTCAGCAATACCAACCACATCAATCTGCTCCTCTAGAACTAGCGCCTCAAGCTCCCCCATTTTGTTTGCAAGATTTGCATTTGTGAATAAACATTTTAATTTCCCTTCTGGTTTTACACTTTCCATCAATAATTTGGGATTATATCTAACACGTTCATTAGATGGCATGGAATCATATATTACAGGTTCAGTAGACAGCATGGGATTAAACTTTACACGTTCTACTGACGGCATGGAATTATACATCTCTCCTTCGGAAGATGGCATGGGATTATACATTACATCTTTAGTAGACAGCATGTCATTATATATTATACACTTAGTAGATGGCATGAGGTTACATGAGATATTGTGGGCACCTATATCTTCAATGTTTGTTTGCAACACATGGATCTCCACTGGTCTAGTCCATCCCCCATGGTCTACTTCTGCACCCGTCGATATAGTCTGCCCACTCTCTAGATCGTCCTCCCTCCTCATCCCTAGTTTAAATACTCCAGGATCCCTTCTAGAATTCTCTCCCCCAGCACAGCAGACGCCCTTCCATTCAAGTCCAATTTATCTGTAGAAAACAGATTGTACCCCAATGAAAAATCAGCCCAGTGCTCTAAGAACCCACTCCCTTCTGTCCTACACCAGGACTTCAGCCATGCATTTAACTCCCTGAGCTCCCACTGTCTTTCCTGCATAGCACATGGCACAGGCAGTATTCCGGAGCTCACAACCTTGGAGGTCCTTCCCTTCAGCTTTTAGCCTTGTTCTTTAAAATTATTCTTTAGGATTCTCCACCTATCATGGCGGCAAATTATTCTATCCGTCTTCCTGATTACAGAATCCCCTACAAAAAACTGTCTTTTTCTACCTGCACTCCCATCCCCCAAACTACTAGTTGAACTGCTATTCCGGCTGCAAGGAAAAGCACTAGGGCTGCCATTTCTGAGACTGATTCCGCAGCATTATCGCCCAACTTGACAATTTTGCTAGGAATCTCAGGAGGAGAAGTGGCCTTCCTATTTTCTGGTACCCATAGGCCATGTTCACACGGCTTATTTGGGCGCGGGTTGGAGCCGTGCTGCGCGCCGTATTTGCGCTTCAGTACGGCTCCAATCCGTCCCATTAACTACGGTAATCCACAGTTCTCATAGAGAATTATGGATTCCGTCTCCTCTTCCCGCTCGGCGAATCCGCCGGGCGGGGAGAAAGTAACATGTTAATTATTTACGGCGCGTATGCGCCGTAGATAATGAGTATCTATGGGGCCGGCAACTCGCCAACCCGCCCAACCCAACTCGCCCACCCCACACTTTGTGACACGTATTTGCAATGTAATTCCGGAACGGATTTCGCGTCGGAAATACATTATATAGTATGAAGAATAAAATGGATTTGTCATTTAAATAAATTACTTAATAAACAGACATATCCAAGTGCTGGAACAATTAAATCAATGTTTTAATACATTTTTTACAATAACATTAATGACAATATATATATTAGCGTCAAAGAAAAAAATATCCACTACAAAATGTATTCCAAAGTCCGTGGAAATTACACTAATTTAACATCACATAAGCCAATGCAGATGTTGGACAGATTTTTTTTTTAAACATTTTCCATAACCACAATTTTAGATGTATTTGGGCTGCTTTGAAGTTTAATGCAATTCAGTATATACAACAAAAGGCATGCTGGGACCTGTTGTACACCAAGCAGGATTTCTTGCTTAATTATTTATTCTTCTTGTCAATTCATTTATTTTTGTAGTGTACTGCTGTAAGTGTAGAACTATAGCATATTACAAGAATAACGCACTCCACTTCGACTAATCCGCTCAGATAGACCACATTCAACTAGGTCTGCCTGTCAGAGCTGTAAAGCGCTGCAATGCACCTCACTTTGCCAACCCACAATCATGCATGCCTCAGAATTTACAGCGTCCCGCCCTAGAATGCCCACGGCGCGCTCATTGCACGCCCCTTCATGTTAGGCGCATCCGAAAGTGGCGGAGGTTGCGCCTAACATCGCATCCCTGCGTCCGACAGGGGATTCGACACGGTGAGGCGCAGTTTTCGCCAGAAAACAGGCGCAACTCCCGATTATATATGTTGCCCCTAGATTCAAAATATGTTTTTAAAAAGCATGTGTTTTTTAAATGCATCTGAAACACAAAAAAATGCACCATGTGAACACAGCTTTAGAGAGCATTCCCACCTTGCAGCACCTGCTAGGGACAAGTTCACACTCGAATGCTGCTATTGGGCCTGTTGTTACTGTTGTTGCCGCCCAGGCTCTGTCATAACATCCCATCACCTGTCACTAGGGGGCAGTACCAGTGTCAGGACTGGATGGGCCTGTAGTCACAGGAGCAGGGGCGTAACTACATGGGTAGTTACGCCCCTGTAGTACGGGGCCCGATGGCTTGGGGGGGCCCCGGGGCCCCGGGGCCACTGCTACACCCTGTTTTCCCCCCCGGGATGCCGCCCCGGGGCCCACCGGGCATGAACAAAAACTTTAAACTGCGGGGGGGGCGGGCTGCGGGCCCGGTCTTGAAGCCGGGGGGGGAAGGGGGGCCGCAGGGCTCCCGGCTCCCCCCTTTTGCTTCACAGAGGTCTCTTTTAATTGTATGACTCCGTGCGACGCGCATAAAAATTTTAGATAAAACCGGGGCAGGGAGACTTTTCGCTCCCTGCCCCTGCCGAAATCGCTACAGGCGGGGGGGGGCGGAAGTGACCATCGCCCCGCCTGCCACTTCCTGTCCTCACCCCCCAACCCAAAGCAGCGGGCTTGGGGCCGGGAGCGATGGAGACCCCGGGGGGGAGGCGGAAAGGAAAGTAAAAAGCTACGGGGGGAAATAAAGGGGGGAGGGGGGAGAAGAAACCTACAGGGGGCTCAAAGGGAAAGGGGGGGCACTATACCTACGGGGGGGCTCTAAAGGGGGGGAACTATCCCTACAGAGGGCTGTGGGGGGGGGGGGGGCTATACCTACGGGGGCTCAAAGGGGGGGGACTATACCTAGGGGGCCAAAAGGGGGGGACTATACCTACGGGGGGCTCGAAAGGGGGTTAGAGCTATACCTACAGGGGACTCTGGGGGGGACACATACCAAAGGGGGGCTCTAAAGGGGGGGAACTATACCTACAGGGGGCTCTAAAGGGGGGGAGTATACCTACAGGGGGCTCTAAAGGGGGGGGGGGAAGTAACCTACGGGGGGGTCAAAAAGGGGGGAGAAATATACCTAAGGGGGCTTAAAGGGGGGGAGTATACCACGGGGGGCCTAAAGGGGGGTGCTATACCTACAGGGGGCTTAAAAGGGGGGGAACTATCCCTACGGGGGGCTTAAAGAGGGGGGACTATCCCTTCAGAGGCTCAAAGGGGGGGGGAACTATGCCTACAGAGGCCTAAAGGGGGGGGACTATACCTACAGGGGCCCTTGGGGGGGAGAACTATACCTACAGGGGGGCTCTAAAGGGGGGGAAATATACCTACAGGGGGCTTTAAAGGGGGGGACTATACCTACACGGGGCTCAAAAAGGGGGGGGAAACTATCCCTACAGGGTCTAAAGGGGGGGGAGAACTTACCTACGGGGGGCTCTAAAGGGGTGGGGGAACAATCCCTACATGGGGCTAAAGGGGGGGGGAGCACTACACCTACCGGGGCCCCTAAAGGGGGGAAGAAACTAACCTACAGGGGCTCTAAAGGGGGGGGGAGTAAAATACCAACGGGGGGCACTAAAGGGGGGGGGGAGCACTATCCCTACCGGGGGCTGAAAAGGAGGGGGGAACTATACCACAGGGGCCTCAAAAGGGGGGAGGAACTATACCCACGGGGGCTCTAAAGGGGGGGGGACTATCCCTTTACGGGGGGGCTCTAAGGGGGGGGGAAAACTATGTAAGAGGGCTCTAAAGGGGGGTACCTAAAACTCAGGGGGCCTAAAGGGGGGGAAAACTATACCTACAGGGGGCTCTAAAGGGGGGGGACTAAACCTACAGGGGGCTCAAAAGGGGGGGGGAGAACTATACCTACGGGGGGCTCTAAAGGGGGGGAGGGAGAACTATATACAGGGGCAAAAGGGGAAAGGGGAGGAAACTTACCTACGGGGGGCCTAAAGGGAAGGGAGAAAAAATCCCTACAGGGGGCTCTAAAGGAAGGGGGGGGCATATATCTCAGGGGGCCTAAAGGGGGGGGGGAAAAAGTTACCTACGGGGGGTCTAAAGTGGGGTGACTATACCTAGGGGGGGTTTAAAAGGGGGGGGGAATATACCACGGGGACCTAAAAGGGGGGAGAAGTATCCCCTCAGGGGCCCAAAAGGGGGGGGAGAATAATTACCTACGGGGCCATAAAGGGGGGGGGGAAACTTTACCTACAGGGGGCTCAAAAGGGGGAAGGGGAAAAACTATACCTAAGGGGGCTCAAAAGGGAAAGGGGGGGGCACAAATACCACAGGGGCTCAAAAGGGGGGGGGGAACTATCCCACGGGGACTCTAAAGGGGGGCAAAAACCTACAGGGGGCTCAAAAGGGGGGGAAGTATACCTACGGGGGGCTCGAAGGGGGGTGCCCATCCCTACGGGGGCTCAAAAGGGGGGGGGGGAAACAAACCTACGGGGGAGCTCAAAAAGGGGGAAAAGTATACCTACAGGGGGCTCTAAAGGGGGGGAAAGAATACCTACAGGGGGCTCTAAAAGGGGGGGAGAATATACCTACAGGGGGCCCTCTAAAAGGGGGGGAAAACTATACCACAGGGGCCCTAAGGGGGGAGAACTATACCAACAGGGGGCACAAAAGGGGGGGGGGAGAAAAAAAAAAAAAAAAAATAACCTACAGGGGTTTTTAAAAGGGGGGGGAGAGAACTATACCTACAGGGGGGCTCAAAGGGAGGGGGGGAAAAACTTTCCTAAAAAAGGGGGCTCTAAAAGGGGGGCTCTAAAGGGGGGGGGAAACTATACCTACAAGGGGGCACAAAGGGGGGGGGAACTATACCTACAGGGGGGCTCTAAAGGGGGGGAATACCTAAAGGGGGCTCTAAAGGGGGGGGACTACCCCTACAGGGGGCCCTAAAGGGGGGGGGAAAAAACTATGCCATAGGGGCCCTAATTTTTGGGGGGGGAGAACTAACCACGGGGGGCCCAAAAGGGGGGGAGGAAAACCTATGCCAATAGGGACCCCCAAAATGCCTGGGGGGGGGGGGGGACCATCCTACAGGGGGCCCCGGGGGGAGGGGGAGGAAAATACCTACAGGGGACCTAAAAAGGGGGGGGAAACTATGCCTACAGGGGCCTAAAGGGGGGGAAAAGGAATTCCCAAGGGGCCCTAAAGGGGGGGGGGGAAATGAAACAGGGGGCCTAAGGGGGGAAAAAACTATCCCAAAAGGGGGTTCAAATCTACGGGGGGGCCCGCCTCAGGGGGGACTATCGCCTACGGGGTTAATCTACAGGGGGGGGACTTTCCCAAAGGGGGGGAAAATTCTCCCTACAGGGGGTTTTGGGGGGCCCCTTCTGCGGGGGGGGGACAATTGAAAGGGGTGTAAATTCGGGGGGGGGGGGGACTATTCTGCCAAAAGGGGGTGAAAAGGGGGGGGGGGGGGGCTTGGGGGTAATTCGGGGGGGGGGGGGGTGGGGGGTTAACCCCGGGGGGGGGGAACTATTTCCTGGGGCCCTTCTACAGGGGGGGGGACTTTTTCCTAAATAATAATCTCGGGGCCCAAATTCTTGCAGGGGGGGGCCTAACCCCTTTTTTCTTTTCCTACATGGAAAACCCAAAGTTTGCACGGGGGGCCCCCAAAACTCCTACTTCCCCCCAACTCTCCCAAACCCGGGGGGGTGTAACTACCAGTCCCCCCCTGGGGCCCCGGGGACCTCTCGACTGGGGGGCCAAAAAACCGGGGGAATTCCTCCCCATTGGGGGCTTATAAAGGGAGGGGGGTATATAGGGGGAGGGGCCTTTACAAAAAAAAAAAAGGGGGCCGGGGTTTTTAAAATTCTACAGGGGGGTGGATGGGGGAATCATCATGGGTTGGCCGAATAAAGAAGAAAAGAGAAAGTGAACGACTCCCCAGACAAGACGCCACCGTGAGGCCCAAATGAAAAAAACTATTTGAAAGCACCTTGTTCGATATCTACCACTAAATGGTCACTGTATGGAGGAATATACATCTGCAGAGCCGGTACACTGGAGTCTACCCCTATATGGTCCTTATGGAGGGAATATACAGTCTGCAGAGCCTGTGTAACTGGTATATACCCCCTAAGGTCACTGTTGGGGTTATATACAGTCTGTAGAGCCTGTGTACACTGGCATACCACTATAGGTCAAATAGGCGGTACTATTGGGGCTTTGTGTAAATGATCAGTAATAGTTTTGGGGTATTATTCAGTCACTTTTGGTCATTTCTGGGGTATAATCAGGGGTTCCTATGTAATAGGGTTTTTAGTAATGTTTGGTCTTGGTTAGTGGGATTTGTTTGGTAGCAGTATGATATTTAGGTGATAAAATTTTTGAGGATTTATCCTTTGTATTATCTACATTTTCTAACACATAACTGGTAAATGTTGGGTCAGGGGGGGGGCAGGGGGGGGGGAGGGGGGCCCCCTCCCAAAAGTTTGCTTTGGGGGCCCCCGGGTCTCTAGTTAGCCCCTGCCAGGAGACACATTGTATGAAACTTTACCGGGAGTGAACAGTAAGTTTTCCGTAGCGTTCCCGCTGGCTGGGCCCCGGGGCATACAATGCTGTTGCTTATATCTGGGGGCCTGACAGGTACTGGCAATACCAGTGTCGGAATCGAATGCTCCCCCTAGTTGTAAGAAATGCTAATTATTATTAACAATATTGATATTCAAGAATAATGATATTGAACAACAACAATATTCTCACCTAGATTCTGAGGGGACGCTGAGCAAAGAAAGCACACCAACAATGTATATAAAAAGATTATATATTATTCAGAATGAATTGAGGTACAATAAGGTAAAACATTAAAATAATACAATAATAAAACAATAAGGATGAAAATCAGCAACAGGGAAAACATATATCAAGCATAGCATATAAAGACCTTACGGATTTCAGTCCGTAATTCGCGCCGTACTGCGTCTCAGTCATTACGGTAACCCACATTCCACGGGATAATGAATGCCTAGGGGGGGGGAGCTGACCCCCCGCCCCCTCCCCCCGGGCCCCCCCCCCCCCCCCCCACCCCCCCCCCCCCCACCCAAAAACCAACCCCCCCCCCCCCCCCCCCACCCCTCCCCCCCCCTGAAACAAACAAAAACAATAATTCTGTAGGAATTTAAACTATAACTACAATCGGGCAAAGTTCCTCCTGGACTGCTTTGAGAGCTCCTCTTTATTAGAACCCTCTTCTTCAAGAGCCCTTACCTCCTTCAAGAGTGCTGTCCTAAGAGCGCCCCCCTCCAGTCATCCAACCCTGGATATTTAGATCATTTTTACCTCAGATCTCAATTTTCCCACCATTAAGGAGAAACAATAACCCTGTATCTTTTTTGGGGCAATAAAACTTTTGGGTTTTATTTTGTGTTTCCAAATTTTCCGTAATCATTTTTGGGGCAATAAACACTTTTGGGTTTACTGTGTGTCCATCCTGATTAGGCCCTTTCCCCTGTGGGCAAATTATACAGTAGACACATGTTAACTAGCCCAGAGCTCAGTTAAGGTGCCCCCGCCATGCCCGCCTAAGTAGGATATATTCCTATGGGGGCACTATTGCAATATTTTTCCAAATTTGATGGAAAAAACGTTGCAGGATTACCGAAAGGGTGTGCAGTGCAGTTAAAATGTGTAACCTAGTTCCAGAACGGGGGCGGGATGCCTTTGGGGGGCCCTTTGGGTGACTTAAAAGGGAATGATGGATGGGCCCCTTTGTCGAGAGGGACACCCCGGAGATATATTTTTCCCCTTTGGAAAGGGGCTAAAGGAGGGCATAAACCCAAATAGTGCAAAATCGAAAAAACTTCTTTAAAATGGCTGCAAGGAGAGGGTGAGACCCTTTAAAGCGTACCCAAAGCCCTACAAGAAATTTTAATAATAAGGACGGATCAATGGGGATGGGAAAATTTCCGGTAAATACTAAGGGACCATTCATAGTGGGAAAAGCCAAGAACCTTCGGGACAAAATTTCAAGAGATGGCCCGGATGATGGCCGACCTGATGTTTTATAGTGTTTACCTAGCCTCTGTAGACATGGCAGAGGAATCTTTAACAGATGTGGTCCAGGCTCTGCAGACAGAGTTGAGAGAACTTTGGTTGGAAGTGTCCCAGATAAAGACGGAACTGCCCCAAGTGATGGAAAAGACCTTGATTTCCCACAGCACCATATTCAGGACAACTGTGCTGTGGGGACCCATCGAAAAAGGTGTCTTTGGTGTGTGGAGATCTGGGGGATACCTCTGCTGGGCTAGTTGACATTATGGCTATATCACCAGAGAGGGTCTTGAATATGTGGGATCAGAGCTAAACTACCAATCACCGTGATAGCTGGGCGTTCTGTGGCATACATCAGAAGATAAGCCCAATGCGTGAGGAACACAACCTCTATGCTAGCAGTTACATTATAGAAGCCAAGTTAGAAGGCCAGAAAGTACGCTGTCTAGTTGATACAGGATCAGAATGCATCCAGATGCCCTGAAAGACACTTCAGACACAGGATGGAGCGGAACATGACAGCATCATTAGGCTGACAACAGCCAACAATATTGAGATGGACATGCAAGGGATAGTCTGGATGCTGGTTGAACTGCTTCGACAAGAGATTGGCAAGAAGGGAGTCATGCTGGTGGATCATCCATCTCATAGGGGAATGCATGTGACATTTGGTTTGAGTGTGCTCAGAGACCTAGATCACCATCTCTATGCCAAAGAGGAATCAAGATATTGGCATTGGGCTACCACGCACTGGCCAACTGCGAAAGAGCCCCATATTCGATCTGTCCATTGGACCCTGGTAAAGATCCTACCATGGCAGGAACAATATTGATGCTGCTGGTGGGAGCTGGGCGAAAATTGAATGGGCTGGAAATCTTGATTGTACCAGCCCCACAGGGAGAACCCCAGAACCGTCCATTGACAGCCTGGGCCCTTGCCACCGTGGAAAATGGGTGTGTGCTTGTGAGATGCCTCAATGTCATGGACAGCGAGTTGACCGTGCCTGGGAATATCTTATTAGCCAAAGTCTACATCCAGAAGAGGACGTTTCTCGACGAGAGGACTTCACGCTACAGCCCGACAAGAGGTCGGCCTAGACCTATGCGGTAGGGGTCCGGCAGAGGGAGCCTCTGACAGCAGAATGGAATGACCGAGTGATCTTAGCCCTAATGGAGGTTGACCGCAAGATCCTGACTCTGGGGCAGAAACAGCTACTGGAAGATACTCTTTGGGAATTTCAGGAGACGTTTTCGAGACATGATGAAGACTTCAGATGTGCTTCCGTCATTGAGCATGAAATCCCTACTATGCTATGCCAATCAAAGAATGGTTCCATCAAATCCCAACCATGATGCACCAGGAAGTGAAAGATATGGTTTCCACCATGCTGGACAAACAGGTGATCCAAGAGAGTCAAAGTCCCTGGGCTGCTCCCATGGTCTTGGAAAAAAGATGGAAGTTTTAGGTTCTGTGTTGGTTACCGAAAACTGAGTGCCTAGACTACCTGTGATGCCTATCCTCTCTCATGGACAGAAGAGTTGCTGTCCACTCTAGGTCAGGCAAAGTTCTTTTTGACTCTTGACTTGGACAGCGGATACTGGCAGGTGCCAGTGGCCAAGAAGGATAGAGTGAAGACAGCCTTCTTTCTACCTATGGGACTCTGCGACTTTAAGTGAATGCAGTTTGGCCTGTCTAATGCACCAGGAACATTCCAGCAGCTGATGGAACACTGTCTAGGAGACCTTACCTTTGAGTCGGTGCTAATATACCTGGATGATGTGGTAGTGTTCGGGAACACCTTTGAGGACCATCTTCAGAAACTGCGGCAGATCCTTGAGCGGCTACAGGAACATGGGCTCAAAATCAAGCCTAAAGAAGTGTCAACTTTCCAACAGCGGTTAGAGTACTTATGGCATGTGGTTACCTCCGAACCTGTCTGAGTATGCAGGGTTTCTTTCAGTGTGGTCTTAGTCGTTGCTCATGTACGTCGAGGATACTAAAATGATATATAATGTTATTGATGGCACAAACTACAAGATCAGAAATATTATTAACTGTGAGTCGAGAAATGCTATTTATTGTATTAAATGCACTGATTGCAAATTGTGTATGTGGGAAGTACCACTAGAAGGTTTTACGATCACAGCAGGGAGCAAATTTATGGAATTAATCAGACACATATTTATACCCAGGGCTGTATATAGAACAAGGGGGCATCCTCTACGTCATGAGGAAAGAAAGTTTCTACATAAACATAGAAAGGGATTCTTTACACTATGAAATTCTCTGCCAGAGGGACTTGTCATGGTGAATTCAATAACGGCGTTCAAAAATGGTTTAGATGCATTTCTGGAGCGTAATAATATAACAAGTTATAGTGTCTAGGATTCTGGAGAGGGGTCATTGATCCAGGGATTTTTCTGATTGCCAGATTGGAGTCGGGAAGGAATTTTTCCCTAAAATGAGGACAATTGGCTTATACTTCATTGGGGTTTTTTGCCTTCCTCTGGATCAACACCTTAGCACAACAGGCTGAACTGGATGGACGTCTTGTCTTTTTTCGGCCTTACAAACTATGAAACTATGAAACTATATACGCAATGTAGCAAATGTATCCAAACATTTTTGTACTGTATACCAAGGGGATACATCTGGTCTTAAGGTTATAGGGTTAGAGATGATCCCCAAGTTTTAAAGGGGTGGTGAGTCCAGGCACAGGTTACAGGTTACTTAACCGTAAAGGGTTTTGGATCCCGATACTTAATACAAGCCATCCACAAAGGTTAAATTTTCGTACGAACTTGATTTTAAACTTTTAATTATGGCACATGTGTTGATGGGAAGAGTCACAGCTAGACCCTTTATTATCTCATTTGTTTGTTTGACTTCTATAAGTAAGGGCATGTACCTGAAATGTGTCAGTGGTCTTATGTCTGTTTTTTCTTGGTGTTTTGTGATCTGAACATGATTTTATGATTTATCAATTAATGTTTTTGCAACGTTTTAAACCTCCTTAAATCTCCTTAATTGGTGCCTTTTGTGCTGGTTATCCATTCTGTACTGAAGTTATTTATCCTTGATGATCAAAGTGAGGATTGTCTTAAGAGCACTTTTTTTTTTTCAGGTGAGCTGAAAATGACTTTTTGTCTACATTTATATGAAGCTATCTATAAATTTTCCTTTTTTTCTATTTCAGAACTCAGTTTTACTTATTACAGTTTACTCCACACTCTATTTTACCAGTCAAATGCATTCCTTTTTAGTGGTCTTATCTTCCTTTCCCCATCCCCTCAGTCTATTATTGTTTTATTTAATGTTCTCACATCTCTCCATTCCATTATCAGTTTTTCACATGACAAGTTAAGGATGAACTAAAACGTTGTGCAACTTAACTATATTGTCTACATCCAACACTATACAGGACACTACTGACTGGAAGTCCATTGTTATCTATCCTTGGGATACAATACCAGATGTTTAACAGACTTCAATGGGCTGGGACATCGGTCTAGAGAAACTGTAAAATACCCAAAACCCTATTGCCTGGGACAGGCAACACCCAGCAGACAATGTCATATGTCAATAATCCTGTTTTAACGTAGTAAAAGAGATGTATAATTTTTTCCTGGAATAGAATTTCTTTTCAATGCTTTGAATTGATTATTGCAAAAAACAATGTGCCACGGATCAATCTACAATTTGTATATGGGTTACTTCCTAGGGCCCTTTCCACTTTCCTAATTACTATTTATGGGGACTGCTCTGGAGTGGCACCTGGTGACTATCCTTACTGACCAAGCCTATTATCACCATCAGAGGCTCTATTGAAGACCAGTTGGTCACTTAGACACACTCCTCCGGGGTAAGCCTGGGCAGTTGCGCAGTGCTGTTACCACAGGCAGTATCTCACAAAAGTGATATATAGTAGTCAGTGTACAGCTTGTATAACAGTGTAAATTTGGTGTACCCTCAAAACAACTCATCACACGTTCATCAATGACTAAACCACTGGCAACAAAATTGAGTACACCCCTAAGTGAAAATGGACAAATTGTACCAAAAGTGTCACGATTTTGTTTGACCCCCATTATTTTCCTGCACTTCCTTAACTCTCTTAGAGATGGCGTTTACTAGAGCTTCTAAGGTTCCAACCACTGGAATCCTCTTCCATTTCTCCATGACAACATAACGGAGCTGGTGAATTTTAGAGACCTTACACTCTTCCACTTTTCATTTGAGAATGCCTTATAAATGGTCAATAGGGTTTAGGGCCAGAAGACATGCTTGGCCAGTCCAGTTTCTCTACCCTCATTATCTTTAGTAAGGCAGTGGTCGACTTTGAGGTGTGTTTGGAGTTGGTATCATGTTGGAATACTGCCTTGCAGACCAGTTTCTGAAGAGAGGGGATCATGCTCTGCTTCAGTATGTCATAGTACATGTTGGTATTCATGGTTCCTCCAATGAACTGTAGCTCCACTCAGCCAGCAGCACTCATGCAGCCCCAAATCATGACACTCCCACCACCATGCTTGACTGCAGGTAAGGCACACATGCCTTTGTACTCCTCACCTGGTTGTCAACACACACGCTTGACACCATCTGAAACAAAGAAGCTTATCTTGATTTCATCAGAACACAGGGCATGGATCCAGTAATCAATGTCCTTAGTCTGCTTGTCTTCAACAAACTGTTTGCAGACTTTCTTGTGCATCCATCATCTTTAGTAGTGATGAGAGATTGTGTCAACTATCGTTATTTCGATAGTCGATATCGGCAATTATCATGACGATTTCCGATAGTCGATAACAGATTATCGCTGATGACCATAAAAGTCTATGGGAGAGGAACAACACCTTCATTCTTACACCCAAACAGGGCTGGAGAAGCTGGAATTAACATCCACAACAGTAAACTGGATACGTGCTACATCTTAGGCAACAAAATTAGGCAACAAGAGTCACAGAAAAAAAGTCACAGACTATTCACTATCCCTGTCTTGTACCACAGCCTGGCCCTTAAACCTGCATGACCCACAAATTAAAAAGTGCCAGAAGGCAGTATTATTTGAACCATCATTTTACTTGAACTGGACATTGACTATCCCTGTCCTGGGCCACAGCATGAGCCCCAAACCTGCATGACCCCCAGATTAAAAAAGTGCCGGAAAAAGGAGTCTTTCAACCACCATTTTAGTTGAACAGGACATTGACTATCACTGTCCTGGACCGCAGCATGACCCTTAAATCTGCATGACCCCCAGATTAAAAAGTGCCAGAAAAGGAGTCTTTGAACCACCATTTTAGTTGAACTGGACATTGACTATACCTGTCCTGTACCACAGCATGACCCTCAAACCCGCTTGACCCACAGATTAAAAAGTGCCCGAAAAATGAGTCTTTGAACCACCATTTTAGTTGAACTGGACATTGACTATACCTGTCCTGGGCCACAGCATGAGCCCCAAACCTGCATGACCCCCAGATTAAAAAAGTGCCGGAAAAAGGAGTCTTTCAACCACCATTTTAGTTGAACTGGACATTGACTATACCTGTCCTGGACCGCAGTATGACCAATAAACCTGTCTGACCCACAGATTAAAAAGTGCCGGAAAAAGGAGTCTTAGAACCACCATTTTAGTTACACAGGACATTGACTATAGCTGTCCTGAACCGCAGCATGACCCTCAAACCTGCATGACCCACAGATTAAAAAGTGCCGGAAGAAAGTAGTCTTTGAAGCAGTATTTTAGTGAAATGGACATTGACTATCCATATCCTGTAATGCAGCATGACACCGCACAGGTGCCCTTAGGGACCATCAGCAGAAAATTTCGCAATAACAAATAAACTATATTAAAAACAACTCATTTTTCCCAAAACTGCAGCTGCTAGAGCTAACTTGCCATTCTACTGGTGACATTGTTCCACCAATGACATTGAATGTGAAGAAAACGAAACAGATGTCCCCAGTAGGTCAACGAGGCCTGTCTGAAAATCCTGCATTCTACTGTCAAGTGGGTTGGAGGAAATTACTGATCAAGGCGGGTGAGGCTGTAAACGTGGATCATGCAGGTTCAGCTGGCAGGGCCGGACTTACAGTGGGTGTGGTGAGAGCAAGGGCTGGCGTCCGTCATCTATTAACACGCAGGTTCAGCTAGCAGGGCCGGAGTTACAGTGGCTGCGGTGAGAGCCAGGGCTGGTGTTCATCATCTATTAACACGGCAAAAATTCCCTTATGACGCAGCAACGAAAACAGTCGTGCTGAAGCAGAGTGCGGAAGCGGAAGTGTGAGCTAAAACCTGTAGCCTTTCTCAGTACACAGTCAAGACCTTGGTAGCGCTTGAGAAATTTCTGCCTCTACGAGAGAGCTTGCCCCTCCGTATGGGTGCAGACCAATTGAGCTTGACTTGGAAATGCTGTTGGTTGATGCTCCTGTTCACCAAGGTGCGCTTTTTCTTGGCATTCTTTTTCTCGTTTTACTCAATGTGTTGGAGAAAATTGTCTCTGTTCTCGGGGTGCTCCATACTCCATGTCCTCTGAATAACCAACATCTGTTCAAATCTTCCTGTATCTCCCTTGTACAATTCAGATGAATATTTGTATCAAATATTTTGGACAGGCAATTTTTTTAGTAGTTTAATTCTAGAAAACACATTTTTTAAAATAGGATGGAATCCCACCACCTCTTTGTTTCTTTTTTTTTAATTTTATTAAACGGGTTGTCTCACTACAGGGATTGCTAGATATGTTAAAGATCTTGCAAAAACAAGTCATTTTGCAATATGTGTCCATTAACAGTGTCCTACCTATTCCTGTTTTTGACAGCACCATGCCCCATACATTTCAAAACATCACCCTTGAGCCACTGTTGACAATTGTGAAGAACAAATGTCTGTTAGAAACCACATTTTTTAAAATAGGACCTGTAGCATAGCTGCATTTCACAGTCGCATGACCCCAAAAAATGATAAAAATTACTTCTCAGCCACTGTTAAAAATTGTGAGGGAGAAATGACACTTAGAAGCCACATTTCTGTTCCAAAGGACCTTGATTATAGCTGTATCTCACAGCACCATGTCCCCAAAACCATTGACAGTGTAAAAAATTCTGAAGTTTGTAAAATGGAATACGTTTTTTTCATGAAACTTGTAACAATTGGTTTGTCTTGTATAGTCTCCTCACCGCAAAGCCAGCAAAATAACCTTTTGGGAACTGAGAAAAAAAAAATTGCAGTAAGAAGATGATCATTTTAAAATAACATTTTTCAAGAGGAACCATTTTATGTTTTGAAGAGGAATGTGAGTAGACCGGCAACTAATCGGTGACCTGGCATTGCGGCCACAACATCATCAGGAGATCCCTGCCTGATTCATCTTGATGAAATGTCAAACTGATCCACATTATCTGTGGAAACAGCCGGATGCATTTGTGTAATGAAATCCTCAGCTGTGCTGAAGGTTCCGCTTAGATATGACGCTGGCTGCTGGACAGGACAACCCTATTATGGCGTGGCGAATTGAGCTCGGGCCAATTCATCCATTTTGGATACCCAGCCCAAAAGGGAGCTCGATTGGGTCTGGTACATATCAAAAACATCGGTGTTGAGACGCAGAGTTAGTCTGTACACATGATCTTAAGCCGGTCTCTGTGTGTTGTATGATGTGGCCCTGCTTAACATGCGGTTGCGTTAGGGTGGTTAATAAATAAGCGATTGACAGAGGTCAACCCATTAGGATTCTGCCACAATGCTTGCTGCTGCACTGCGGCTACTTGGCCTACTGCTGCTGTCAGTTGCTGACGTTGTTCCACCGTGACATATTGAAGAACGTGGAAGCAGACGCAACAGATGTCTCCATGTTGATCAATCAGCATGGTCTCTCCAATTCCCTGCATTTTACTCTCCTATTTGGGTGGGTGGAAGAAAAAAGTGCTGAGTTTTTGCTTTGTACCGGGGGATCGAGGGATGTGGTCACCCCAATAACTGTTGTTCATTTGACGGCCTTAATGCTGTGGATCAGTTGGAGGAAACGGAGCATCCAAGACTCATGTGAAGAGAAGGAGCCTTGATTACCCAAGCTCTGGGTCCGAGGAGGCGTAGCAAACTGATCTTCCTCATCTTCCTCCTCCGCCTCACATCCGTGCCAACCTCTTTCCAAGGGCAGGGACATCGGTAACGTCGGTGTCCAGGAATACATCTCCTCCTCCGCTTCCTTCCGGCACACTTCAATCACAAGCCCTGACTATGCTAAGATTGATTGCACCTGAGAGCTGAGGCGCCGCCTTGCACTAGCCCTGAACCCCGAAACCATCATGCTAATGAAGACCCGATAAAGTTGTGAAACTGTCGGGCCTTCTGGATTGACGGAGAGAAAGTCTCGATGTCCGCATCTTTGTCGGTCTCTCCTCCTCCGTTGCTGGTGGGAACTGATATTTCAGTAGTGTCCAACGATAGTTCCAGTACCTAAGATCACCAAACAATGCCTCATGCTGACAAGGGCATTGTCCGCACTTGACCATTTTTGTGGCTTCTTCCAAAACTGGCAAGGATGGTTGCAGAGCTCTTTCACCTGCCTCACTCTCTCGGTGGCTCAAACACCCAGAGGGGTCTCGCAACGCCTGCTTGTCAGGCCATTGTGTCACTTCGTTCCCACACTGACAACAGGACAAATACGGACCGGTGTTGACGGACGGTATTTGTCCTGTTTTGCGGCCGTCCCCATGGCCGCGGGGGGAGGGCTTTTCTCTGCAATGAGCGGTTTTTGCACCAATGAAATACACCAGCTGTTACTAGAAAATATCTGTATCCAAATTTAAGTACAAGGTGGCTCTTTGAAAAAAACTGGATGCACCAAAATAACAGTTTACAATTTCAACTCAGGTGTGAGGTGTTTGTTCTGGCCAAAAAGTGGTAAAAAAAGTCGGTAAAATTTCAATGCAGTTCAAAAGCAGGAGTCTGGGCTGCACAATAACACCCTCCTTTCCAAAGGCCAGCCTTTTCTGTCTGTCTGTCTGTCCGACCACCCCCCACCTCCCCGCGGGGTGTTCGGTTCAGCGCTAGATGGTTCTCGTTAAAGTCTCTGTCATAACTACTAAGAATGAAATTCTCTAATCTACCTATATTATAATGTTCACAGCTAAAAGCTTTGTGTCCTGATGAATTTAAAAAGAAGAACTGATGTCTCTGAAGCAGTGAGCTGTATTCAGAGAGACGTAAGCACACGTCTTGACTCTAGTGAGAGACACTGAAACACATGATACTGAACAGGAAACGCGTGTTCCTATGCAAACGAGGTGTCATGGATTTATCCAGCCAATGACAACCATACACATAACAGTCATGATGTCGCACACCCAGCCTCACCCCTGGCTCTATGCTCTAAGCTGATTTTCCTGGCCCGACAAAATGACAGGAAGCTGCCTTAAATGGAGCGATAGTATAGATTACTTGAAGATTGTCACCTAAATATCGCTTTGATCGGAAATTTCCGATTAACCTAAAAACCCATGCGGATTTCAATTTATCGATCTACTAATTCGCTCATCCCCTAACTCTATAGAAGAGGCTTCCTTATCAGGTGACAGCCATGCAAACCAATTTGATGCAGTATGTGGCGTCTGAGCATTGACAGGCCGATCCCCTCCCCCTCCTCTCCTCCCCTCCTCTTAACCTCTGCAGCAATGATGGAAGCACTCATACATCTATTTTGAAAAGACAGTCTCTGGATATGACAGAGAGCACTTGCACTCAATTTCTTTGGTCGACCATGACGAGGCCTGTTCTGATTGTATCCTGTCTTGTTAAACTGCTGTAGGGTCTTAGTCACCATGCTGCAGCTCAGTTTCAGGATGTTGGCATTCTTCTTACAGCATAGGCCATCTTTATGTAGCGCAACAATTCTTTTTTTCAGATCCTCACATAGTTCTTTGCTTTGAGGTGACATGTTCAACTTCCAGTAACCAGTATAAGAAAGTGTGAGAGCGGTAACGCCAAATTTAACACCTTACTGCTGGAGCCAGGTTTGGCCTCTCTGACAGAGCCCCATTTTTTTAATCTGCCATGTATCACTTTATGTGAGAATAACTTGACACTTTAAACCTGTCATGTGATTCAGAGAATGTTTATCTCGTGACACATTGTTGCTTTAAGATAGTAAGAAATATTGATCAAAAAATCCTTGTTATATTTGTTGAAATAAATATCAAAGTTATCGTGAAAAATTTGAAATTTACCATTCTTAAAATTGCAAAAATTTCTGCATGCAAAGACAGATAGTTATTCCACCTCAAAATAGCTTATAAACTAAGCATCTACCATATGTCTCTCTAGGTTGATCTTTTTTTTTAAAGTCTGTTTTTTTATTAATGATATAGAGGTGCTTAGGAAATTTAGTAGTAATTTTCACATTTTCAAGAACATTTGCAATATACATTTT
This sequence comes from Phyllomedusa bahiana, assembly GCA_025379985.1. Classification (NCBI taxonomy): domain Eukaryota; kingdom Metazoa; phylum Chordata; class Amphibia; order Anura; family Hylidae; genus Phyllomedusa; species Phyllomedusa bahiana. Next base: position 91,182 of record JAODAL010005068.1, read on the forward strand.
TTTTAGGGACCAGTCCTGTTCTAATGAGATTTCTGATTGGCCTGTATGTTAGATACCCCCATAAATGAAATCATCTAAGAAATGAACCCTTAAAGTATTACAAAACAGCTTGTAGGAGAGTTTATTAGCCCATTAGGTGTTCACAAGGAATTAAAGGCAAAGTGGAGGGGAAAATTAAAATTCCTCATTTTTTTGCAGATTTTCAATTTTTCAGCCATTATTCACAAGAACTCGGTAGTGTGATCAGGGAAATGCAAACTTAATATTGATTCCCTTGATTCTGTTACTGTTTTCAGAGATATCCCATATGTTGTCCATAGTGCGCTATTTGACTCAACCACAAGCCCCAGAATAGGAAGAGCACCTACCCGGGTCTCATTTTCATTACAATTTTATTTAGGCGCCATTTCAGTTTTGCGGACACATTAAGGTGCTAAAACTTAATAAACACCCCTAAAAAGACCCCATATTGAGAACTACACCCCTTAAGGAATATATTCAGGTGTTTAGTACCGGTCCACCACTTGAACCCCACAGGTGTTTCACAATTCTTTTTTTAGCGGTATTAGGCTGGGAAAAATAAAAAATTTTATTCCAACATCTGCCCAATTTTAGCTGAAAATGTTGAATTGTTACAAGGAATCCTGAAAAATCAATCATTCCCAAATTTTGTTATAGCAATTTCTTCCAAGTTCGGCATACCTTACATGTGGGTGATAAACTGCTGTTTGGGCGCTATGGGCAGGGCGTTAACAAGGGGGAGTGCTATTTGGCTTTTGGAACGGAGGTTTTTCGGTGGGGTAGTATGTGCATTTGCAAAGCCCCCAAAGTAACAAGAACGGGTGGAACCTTCCAGAAGTCGCATCCATTTTGGAATTCAACACACCCTCAGGGATCTAATCTAGGGGTGTACCGTGTATTTTAGGTGCACAGGTGTACCATAGTTTTTTTTTCGGATTAGGCCATGAAACTGGGGGGAAAAAACGCAGTTCCACCATTGTTTTTTGGGCTTCATTTTTACAGTGTTCGCCCTACGGGATAAATTACAGGAAAACTTTACTATGGGGGTTGGTACAACTGCAATGATATAAATTTTATATAGTTTTTTATGCTTTATTAATTTTACACAATAGAAATAGGTCTATAAGAAATTGCGTTTTTATGTTGTCCTATTCTGACAGCCATAACTTTTTTATTTTTCTTTGTATGGAGTGGATTATAGGCTTGCTTTTTGCAGGATGAGTTGACGTTTTTAATAGTACCATTATGGGGTGTATATGACGCCTTGATCACTTTTTATTAAGGTTTTTTCTTGTGAGGCATTTTGAACCAAAATACCGCATTCCTGGGTAGTGTTTTTTTTATTTTATTTTTTCTAACAGCGGTCTCTGGTGCGTATAAATGACATGCTAGTTTTACCAGCAGGTCGATACACTTACAACGATACCCCAATTTGTATTTTATTTTATATGGTTTTACTGCTTTTATCACAATAAAAACACTTTTATTCCAAAAAGGGAAAACACCATTTTTGCATCGCCATAGTCTGCGAGCCATAACTTTTTTATTTTCGGTCTACGAGCGTGTTGGCGTCTTGTTTTTGCGGGAATAGTTGACATTTATATGGTATTTTTTGGGGGACAAAATCTCTTTGATCAGTTTTAAATAAATTTTTTGGGAAGGAAGGGTGAAGAAAAATACTGCAATCCTAGTAGTGTTTTTTATTTTATTTTAACAGAGCTCAATCCGGCAGTATCTTGAAAGTTATATTTACTTCTCTGGGTCGATAGGGATTACAGGCGATACCCAACTTATATATTTTATTTTTATTTGAAGCACTTTAAATAAAAAAAAAAGTGTTTTATTGTGTTAAAACAATATTTATGCATCACTATCTTCTGAGAGCCATCCTTTTTTATTTTTCCACATACAGGCTGTTGTAAGACTTTTTTTTTGGCGGGATGAAAACGGATGTTTTAATTGGGTATAAATTGTAGTTTATTATGAGTTTTTGATCGCTTTTTATTCCATTTTTATTGTGCTGCGGGATGGAAAAAACCTCCGCAATCTGTGACTGTTTTTTATATTATTTTTTGTATAGGTGTTCAGCGAGCGAGTATTATTGTGACATTTTTTATAGGGCAGGGGTCGCGGTTACGTACGCGTCCATACCAAGTATGGGTACTCTTATTAATTTTGATCTTTTTTTTGTGGGTTTGTTTTTACATTTTTTACTGGTGACATTTTTTGTTTACAGCTATTGTTTTTATTTTTCTTGTGATAAACAGCAATGATCAGATTGCTAGTTAGAAGGCAGGCCATTACACAGTATTACGAGTACTGTTGTAGGCTGAGGTCGCTGCATGACAACTGCCTGTGTCCTCCATGTGCCTCTCACACTGCATTGCAGGGGCATGGTGGACACCAGAGGCGAAGAAGATCGCTGCCGTCGCTGGTAGGTGTCAGCAGCCGACTGGAGCAGGCAGCGAGGAGCTCCCTCCTCCTGCCTGCGGCTTTCAAACGTTATCGCAGAACAATGCAGGCTTCTGTGATAATGAAGCATTAGTCACCCCGGACCCGGAGCTCACTCGCCGAGGGTGATACAGCAATGCGTATAGTGGTAATTTACCGCTGGTCCCATGTCCCGATCGTGTGTGGCTCGCCTGCAATCCCGCACGATCGCCAGGACGTATGCATACTAGGTAAGTGCTAACCCCTTCCCGACATAGGACATACGTCCTATGTCGGGAAGGGATTAACATACCTGCTCTTTATTCACACATGAGACTTTGTAACAGTAAATGGGTCACATGACACCCTGGCAGGAAAAATAGCAAAAGTGTGGCACAATTAGCCATTTTCACCTTAAGCGTGGTACTCACTATTTGAGTTGCCAATTGGTTATGGTAAGATGAGGGCTGTGTATTTTTGAGACAAAAACCAGATTTACACTGTTATTCAAGCTGTACACTGACTATGAGACAATGCATTAAAGTGCTTTTCCATGAAAAGATATAACATAATATTCACACAAAAATGTGAGGGGTAATTACTCATATTTATATATATATAAATCATAAATATATATAATATAAATATATATATATAATATAGTATAATATATATATATATAATATATATATAATATACTAATATATATATATATATATATATTATAAGTATAATTATTATATATTATCGTTTATTTGTGAAGCGCCTTGATTCCAGGCGTGCTGTGTACATTTCAGGCGGTACATAAATAACTTTTGGTCCAGACCAAATTACAAAGATTACCAATAAGTGACTTAACAACTGGTACATAGGGATAGATGGTTCCCTGGCCCGTGAGGGAGCGTTACAATCTACAGGACAGGGGTGAAGTAGACAGAAGGTGAGGGCAGACAATGTTGTGGAGCCGGAGTGATTGTCATACACTGTTAATGTTTGTGATAAAGGCAAATCCTGAAGAGGAGTAGGTTTTTCATGCTTACGTTTGGTGAACCCGTGGAGAGAGAGGGGATAGTCCAGAGGTGTAGGGAGCAGTGAGTTCCAAAGTGTGGGGGCAAGCACGCGAGAAGTCCTTGGAGACGGTTTATGTGAGGAGGCTGATAAGAGGAGAGCAGTAGGAGAAGGTCCTGTAGGAGCTAGGTTGCGTGAGGGGATGTATTTTCTAGAGATTAATGCAGAGATATAAGAAAGGAGGGAGAGGTGTAAGTAGAGCCTTGAAGTCAAAGGTGTTTTTTTTGCTAGCTTGAACTGGATTCGCTGGGCAATATATATATATTTATTTGACTTGCATATGCTTAATTATGCAGATTACTGTCATGTAACTGAATCGTTACTGTTTTGAAAATCTGAAGTTAGGATTTTATTATTTTGTTAGTATTTTGTAAATCTACCTTTGACCTTAACACAGCCTGAATCCTTCTGGTTATGTTCTTGATCAGATTCAAGCATGTCTCGACTGAAATGTTATCCCAGGTCTCTTCTACATGTTAGCAATATTGGTGCTCGCTGGTCGACTCACTTGGGTATAAATACAGCTTTTTCTTCATCTCCACCCACAAATGTTTGATTGGGTTGAGGTCTGGGGACTGTGGCAGCCAAACCAGCAACTCTACTTAATTGTCTTAGAACATTTCCTTCACCGATCTTGACATAAACCTATGGGTCAAAGGTCCAGCAGGAAACACCTATGTTCGTCCCTTTTAATACCCATAGAACTTGAGTGTACGAAGTAACATCTTGTAGGATACTCACATATAGCTCCGCATTGAGACCACCATTGATCCTGGTCAAGTATCCAATATTATCAGGCTTACTCTAGCAAACTTAAAATTTCCTTCAATTTCTCGATCCATTAGCCCTCTTTTCCCTTGATTCTTCCAGACCCATTTGCCCTAATCAGAGCCCAGTTTATTGATTTTCATCTCATTGCAGGTAGGTAGGTAGGTAGGCTACAGGTAGGCCTCAGGTAGCTAGGTAGTTGGCTTCAAACAATCAAAGTTCTGACACTACAGCAAAATGTCTGAATAATACTATTTTACTTATATCATAAAAGTGCAAGTGTATTGACTTCAAGCAACAATGCCAACATACTCCATATCGTCACATTAATATACAATGATGCAAGATCAGTTACTTAGCTATATATTAAATATATGCCATCACTTTAGCTTCACATCTCAGCAAAATAAGAGTTTCTATATTCCGACTGTTTAGATGAAGCTCCGTGCTGCACTCACCAGCACGTTTTCGGAAACTCCAGTTTCCCTTTCTCAAGCTTGAGTATTTCCAAACGGTCCAGCTGTTGCAGCACGAGCCTTCCGCTCATCTAACCAGCTTGAATATTGGACTCTATTTTGCTGAGATGTGTGAGCAAAATATGGCTATATATACCGCATATGTACTGTACTTGCTCATTGATATTAATGTGACCGATTTGGAGTATAGCGTTGGCCAATTGTTGCTTGAAGTTCATACACCATGCACTTAAGATATAAGTAAAAAAAATTACTAAATCACAATTGCTGTGTGAGGGCCTTTGATTGTTTGAAGACCATATGAGAAAGGGGGTGAGGAAACTCCCATGTATGAGGCCAGTGAATGAAAAGTCAGACATTCACTATACACTCAATGGCACTTCTATGTGAATTAGCTAGGAAGTTGACCCCAGGTAGCTAGCTGGGTAGACTGAAGGTAGGCTCCACATTGGTAGCTAGGCCAGGCCCCATTAGCAAAAAAGAAAAAAAAGAAACTAACCTCTCTCCCTATTCCACTGACACCATGAGCGTCAGACCTCAGGTCGAAGACTAGAAGAGAGTACCACACCAGTGCTCTGCTCCACCAAAGGTTTCAACTGTCTGTGTGTCCAGAAACATGCAAACAGTTAATTAGACCGCACACTTCCAGTGATCGAGGGCATTAGCGTTCTGAGGCAGGATGCCTTTGGTTGCAGGTCCCGTAGCAGTCACTACAGCTGCTATGGCTGTAGATTCGCGCCACGCAACAATAGATATAAGATGGTGATGGTGAATTGATTGAATATGTTCAAGAAAAGTTTAGATGTCTTTCTGAAAAATATAACAGGTTACAGTAACTAGATTTTGGAGATAGGAAGTTGATCCTGGGATTATTCTGATTGCCATATTTGGAGTTGGGAAGGAAGGAATTTTTCTTCTTGTATGGGACAATTGGCATCTGCCTCATAGGGGTTTTTGCCTTTCTCTGCATCAACAATGTAGGTCCTGTGTCTTTTACTAACCTCTATTATGATACTATGCTACTAGTGCGGATGTACCATATTTTTCTCTGTATTAAAAAACTGCCTAGTTGCAGTCACCAGTGGAGGGACATCAGTGCACATGGATTTATATAATAGTGGTTGTAAAAATCTTTAAGTACCATAAGGTGTTCTTTTTAGAAGTGGGTGCAGAAGGGCAGTAATTTTATTTTGGGAAGCAGGACAAGTTTAAAAGGCCCCCCCACCTTCCTTACCACAGACCGAATAGCACTCATATGGTCTTCCAAGAAAGTTATGCAAACATCATACAATGTTTCAGGTTTGACTTTGTAATATAAAGGGAACAGGAAAGAATTGTAAGAGTATGTTCACACCGCTTAATTGTGGGGCGTACAGTACGCCCCGCAATTAAGTCGGGTCTTCGGGAGTTGCGCTGATTGGCGCGTACTCGCACGGAGGGGCGGCAGCCTGCCGGCCCCATGGACATGCATTACATGCACTTACAACGTATTGATAACAAGCGGAGAGGAGGCGTAAATCCTAAAGTTCTCTATGAGAACTGTGGATTACCGTAATGATTGGGGCGCCCCAAAATAAACCATGTGAACATACCCTAAAACAAAATATTATGGATATATTTTCTGTGCATTTGCAGAAAATAAGGGTCTAATCCAGTATAACAGCACATGTTGCAAAGCCATAGATTTTCTGTGCTGCCACATATAGTAAGACAGTAATTTTCCCCATAAACCGAGAGAAATAGCTTAGTAATATAGCAGATGATTCTGTGTGCTAGGTATAAAAATGGAAATGCACCTACAGTAGGTACAGCTTGACCCATAGCACCCAATGCATAGGGCATTGTAATAGATATTTAATCTCAGATCTGTTACAAAGAGCTGGAGCAATCTCTACCTCGTACAAGTACAGCCATGTGAGGAAAAAAACATTAATTAAAAATTCTGATACATGTCACCTAATAGACAGCATTTGGCTGGAAGCAATATTTTCGTATCACAGACATGTGACAGATTTATTATTGGGGGTGTCTTTCAATCTTTATTGTCAGTCTATAGGTTCTATATCACATTTCTCAGTTTATGTTTAACATAAACAGGTTTATTGACCTGTTCTGCAATGTTTTAACCTAACTTGATTTGTTTCAGTCAGCTATCGTTGCTGAAGTCAGTGGCTTTAAGATGTGCTTTGCCATTTTCTGTCCTTATATGAGTATTCCCACTACTAACATATATCAAAGGCTAGGTGATATGTCTGATCGCTGGGGCTTCCACCTCTAGGACCCCACTGATCACTAGAATGGGGACTCTGAGTCCTTCATTCCTCCCCACTGTGATCCAGCAGTCAGGAAGCAGTGAATAGAGCAATGGCTGAGCATGCATTTTGCCTCTTCATTTAAGCTGTTGTAAATAGCCAAGTGCTGAACTTGCCTATCTTTGTTGATAGCCTTTGAATGGAGCAGACGTATGCATGCTAGTGGTTAGCTCCATATCATTCACATCCCTTCATCAAATAGCAGTGTATTTCCAGTGGATCGTAGGGGGTCCAGTGATCAAGCATTTATCACCTATCCCATAAATGGGTGTTAAATGTTAATTGTAAGCATGGCTGTCATCAGTTATTTCAGGGCCCTCAGCTGAAACATCTGGGCCCTCTGCCAATTACCAGTTTCTATCTTGCACCATATCAGCAGGCCCCTGTTTAAAAAAAAAACTTGATCAGGGCTCCAGACATGAGAACTGCAAACACAGCCCTGATGGCGCCCCCCTGAATGTGGGAATACCCCTGTAAGTTCAGCATGATAGAAAATTTTAAGGCTAACACTCTATAGTCTATCCCTCACCAGCATACCCTGTCTTGTTGCTTCAGTAATGCTTATTCTCAGTTTCTAGCACACAGACAAACTAACAATTATAGATTTTCTAAAGTTCTTCATTTTGTGCATAGCTGTGGAAAGCATATGGTTACAAAAGTCCCTTTTGTGTTCATGTGCACATGGATTCCCAATTAAGCACTGAGAGTTAACAGCGTCTGATGAGCATTGAAGACAAGTGCGGTACCCCTGATAATCATACTTTTCTTCCATTCACAAGACAGAGTGACTTTTCTGACAATGACATCATCTCTGCCTATTGATGACCACAGAGAGAGTACATTTCACTCCTAACCTTGAAGATTGAAAAGTTCCCCAGAAACAGTGTGCTAAAGAGTCAAATCAAAAAGAAGGTCATTCACCCAGCCTCTGACAACCCTTGATTCCCCAGATGTCATATTGGGTTATTGAGGGTTAAAGGCTAACCTGCTATTTGTAGCATCTGATAACATCTTTTCCTTGACTTTCCCTAGCTGGGATTATGTATTGATGTTGGAATTCACTATTACGTTAATGAAAGATTAGAAACTAAAACAGAAATGGAATTTTTATGGGATTTTACAGCTCTGCATAATAACAGTCTGTGCTTTGTGTGAAGTCAGTCTATTCATGGACATATTCCAAAGGTACAGTTGGGGCCAAGCAAAGTCTAAACTTATGTGAGTAATTTTTTATTTTTTGATATTTGTATGAAACTTCTGTGGTATTGCCACAATGATGGAATTGACAGCAAAAACTGCAAGAAAAACACGTCAGATTTTTTTAATCCAAGGTGATACCCTTGGAAATGTGCTGCAGATTTTCCACTTTGTACCTGCGGTTTTTGCTGCGGTTTTGGATATGGTTCAGCCTCATTCCAATAGTACTAATTCTCATCTTGGCTGCATAATGCAAAATCCAACATGACTTCACATTAAAGTGACATGCCATTCCTTTTTTTCTGCATTGCGGCTTTCAAATCTGTGACAGAAAAATCTGCATCACTCCCTTGGCTGTGTTGGGTTCCACCCAAAGAAGAGAACGTAAGGGTACATCCACACGGCGTATTGCCTATATGACTTAAATTAGCACCGTTGAAAGTACTCACTGGCCAGCGTGTGTTTTCAACATGAAGCAGCTCTCTTCCTCGTATACCTTTTTGTATTTCTCATAAAATCACCGTTGTCTGCACATCAACAGTGATTTCACTAATAACATTCTTTTTTACTGTATTTGCTGGGCATATTTCAGCATAATCATGTGAAGAAAAAAAAAGGGAGACCAAAACCCTAACTGGGTCAATAATCCAAGTTGCAATACCTCAGTTTCAGTCCACCAATTAAATGGACGCATAAAGTGTAACAGAGAGCAATAGTCATATAATCAGTAGTCAAAAACAAATCACCTCCCTTTGCAAACTGATGCTGGTGCACTGTTGTGGCTGCAATGTAAAAAGTCTTTCAAAACAGAGAGGTTTGGGGGCTTGTTGTCAAGATACAGTAGGTTCCAGAAGTGGGACTTGCGCTATAATACGTTCCTATATCCTATTGATATGCCACCAATGAGTGATTATTGTTGGGAAATACCACCATGAAACTTATTGAGAATAATTCTGAAATGCTTTAAACCTGGCTGTCCTTTAGACACATTTATAAAAAAAGAGGTTTATTTTCAGTCGTGGCATTTATATACACAAATAAGTCATACGCTCACCTGCTGCGTTAAGGTAGCTTAATCAAGCTAATGCTAATGTCTCTCTGTGGGGCTAAAGTTGCCACACATTCAGGACAACAAGCTCCATTCACACCGATTATAATAGGGGTGGGATGGTTTTAGAGAAGTGCCAGGACTAATAAAGAAAAAAAACTGGTTTTTTTGCGTGAGGATTATTTTTGTGGAAACTTTACTCTGACCCTCATGTAAGGCAGGATAATATATAGCTACCCACAGTATGACATGTATATGATACAATCCCCTCATTAAGTCAGGTATATAGATATATGTCCCCTCAGTCAGGCAGGTATATAGATATGTCCCCTCAGTAGGGCAGGTACATAGACAGGGGCGTAACCTACGGGTAGCAGACGAGCAGTGCCCGCGGGGGCCGGTGGCGCTTAGGGGGGCCCGCGCCCCGGGGCTAGCTTCTAACTGCGTCTGCTCCCCCGTAATGCCGTCTCCTTGGGCGCCGCCGGCGAGTGGTACAATAACTATATTCACTGCAGCGGCCGCGGAGCTGAGGGGCCCGGCGCAGTGCTACCTCCGGCCCGAGCGATTCCAGAGGTCAGCGCTGTGCTAATGAGATAGCAGAGCGGTTATCGAAGAACCGATCTGCTTACTTCCCTATATATTCCCCTGTGCCGCCCTCTTTGTGATTCACATGGGCGGCGCGGTGACCGTCACATCACCGCGGCGCCTGCGTACTTGATCACAGAGGCTGCAGAGAGGCTGCAAGAGCGGCCGCATCGGGGAGCGTGGACCGAGGTAATAAATCGTGATTTCATCTATTTTACCCCTGCCCCAAAGCCTGCCTGTATACCCCCTAAGCCTGCCTGTATAACCCTAAGCCTGCCTGTATAAACCCCAAAGCCCAGCCTGTATACCCCCTAAGCCAGCCTGTATAACCCTAAGCCTGCCTGTTATACCCCCTAAGCCTGCTGTATACCCCTAAGCCTGCCTGTATACCCCTAAGCCTGCCTGTATACCCCTAAGCCTGCCTGTATACACCCCAAGCCTGCCTGTATACCCCTAAGCCATAGTTGCCAACATTTGAAATTGAAAAAGCAGGAGATTGTAGTGGGCGGTGCGCCGCGGCAAAAATTTGCATGGACACGCCCATCTTGCCTCGCCCCTTCAAAAAGCCCCACCCACTCCACCTAACTGCATAACGGCTTGGAAGAAAAACCAGGTAAAATTGCCCTTGTAGCCAGGTAGTAGCCCTCGATAACCAGGGAGTGCCCCTTACAGGCAGGTAGAAAGCCCCCTTGTAGCCAAGTAGATGCCCCCTTGTAGGAGGTAGATGCCCCCTCTGTAGCCAGGTAGATGCCCCCCTTTGTTAGCCAGGTAGAGTCCCCCCCTTTTTTAGCCAGGTAGATGCCCCCTTTGTTGGCCAGGTAGTGCCCCCATTGTTAGCCAGGTAGTGCCCCCTCTGTTGCCAGGTATTTCCCCCATTGTTAGCCAGGTAGTGCCCCCATTGTTAGCCAGGTAGATGCCCCCATTTTTTGCCAGGTAGTGCCCCCTGTTGCCAGGTGTGCCCCTCTGTTGCCAGGTAGATGCCCCATTGTTAGCCGGTAATGCCCCCATTGTTAGCCAGGTAAAGCCCCCATTGTTAGCCAGGTAATGCCCCCTCTGTTGCCAGGTAGTGCCCCCTTTGGTTGCCAGGTAGATGCCCCCATTGTTGCCAGGTAGTGCCCCCTCTGTTGCCAGGTAGGTTTTTTCCAGCCCCCTTGTTTGCCAGGTAGTGTCCGCCATTGTTTGCCAGGTAGTGCCCCTCGTTGGGGGACCCCGGTAGGAAGCCCCCATTGTTTGCCAGGTAGTGCCCCCATTGTTTTTGCCAGGTTAGAGCCCCCATTTGTTTGGCAGGTATATGCCCCCATTGTTTGCAGGTAGATGCCCCCATTGTTTGCCAGGTAGTGCCCCCATTGTTTGCCAGGTAGTGCCCCCCCTCTGTTGACAGGTAGATGCCCCCATTGTAGCCAGGGAGTGCCCCCATTGTTTGCCCGGTAGTGCCCCCCTCTGTTGCCAGTAGTGCCCCATTGTTTGGGCCCGGCAGAGCCCCCCTAAAGCTAAAAAAATAAAATAATAAAAGCCAATCACCTGACCAGGCTCCTGCAGCGCGGGCCGCCCCCTGGACGAAACTCCTCAGCTCGCAGGGGAAGTGGTGTAGTCCGCGCGTCACTTCCCCTGCGCCGCTGACCTGATGTACGGGGCACACGGCACGTAATACAGGGGGAGAAGGGAGCGACCCCCCCTGCCTCCTCCCGCAAAGCGAGACTCCGGCGGGGGAACGGCCCCTGGGCCGTTCACCCGCCTGGGGAACGGGGCCAACGGGGCCAGGTACGCCAGCCCTATCTTCGCCGCGGGCTTAAAAACCCCCGCTGCCTGTGGCGGGGGGAGGAAATGCCAACTCTGCGGGTTGGGGGGGGGGGACCCCAAATAGCGGGACCCCCCCGCCAAAAAGGGAGATTTGGCATGTATGCCCTAAGCCCTGCCTGTATCACCTAACCCCGCCTGTATACCCTAACCTCCTTATACACCCTAAGCTTGCCTGTAACACCCTAAGCTTCCTGTATACCCCTAAGCCTGCCGTATACCCCTAACCCCCTTAATACCCCCAAGCCTGTTTAATCCCCCCCTAGGCTGCCTTTTTTCCTACTCCCCTCCTATTACCCCCAACCTGCCTTATACCCAAGCCTGCCTATACCCCCTAGCCTGCCTATATACCCCCCAGCATGCCTTTACCCCCCCAGCTCCTTTAAATACCCTCCGCCTGCCTAGATACCCCCCCACCCTGCCAGATCCCCCCAGCCTCCCTAATACCCCCAGCCTCCCTTACCCCCCCCACCTGCCTGCATAGCCCCCGCCTGCCTATATACCCCCTAAGGCTGCCTATATATTTAAATTTTGCCTACCTAATACCTTTAAATTTTACCGTGAAGCCTGCTGCCTATATGCCCCTATACCCCCCAAAAGCTTGCCACCATATACCCCCAAACCCTGCCTGTCACTTTATGGGGCCCCTTTTGCTCCCTAAACCCTACTAAGGGCCCCCAACCCCACCTTACCCCTGCTCCCCTGTGGGGGTTTCCTATACTACCTAAACCCGGCCTGCCTATATGGGATTTATTGGTACCAAAACCGCCTTTTTTGGGGGCCCCATATATCCTTCAAAACCCCCCCCCGCCTAAAATGGATCCAAAGCCAGGGGCAGGTGCTGGAAAAGTCAGGTTTTCTAAGAAATTTGTGTCTAAATCTGCAGGGACAAGTGGTCGGGAGATGTCATCATGATGGCGGACTGGACCGGATGCAGAACAAAGGGGAAGTCGACGACTTATCAGAGAAACTTCACCTGTAACTTCACAAGATGTAACTGCACTGTAATCACTTATATGTCTACAGAGCCTGTGTACACTGGTGTCTACCACTATATGGTCACTGTAATGATGTTATATACAGTCTACAGAGCCTGTGTACACTGGTGTCTACCACTATATTGTCACTGTATGGTGGTTATATACAGTCTGCAGAACCTGTGTACACTAGTATATACCACCATATGGTCACTATATAGCGGTACTATTGGTCTTTGTGTACTGATCAGTAATAGTGTGGGGGTATTATTCAGTCACTATGTGGCGGTAATTTGTGGTCATGTTCTGGTGGTCTAATCAAGTCCATATGTAGTAGGGTTATTGGTAATATTGGTTTTGGTATAGTGGATTTGTTTGGTAGCAGTATGATGGTGATATGTATGGTGAGGTATTTGCCCCTTGTATTATCTACATTATCTAAGCATGTCCTGGTACATGGTTGTGGTCAGGGAGGCGGACGAAGGGGGGGGGGGTATGGGGCCCCATCCAAAAGTTTGCTTTGGGGCCCTGGCTTCTCTCGTTACGCCCCTGTACATAGATATATGTCCCTTCAGGCAGGTAGGTATATACACAGGGCTGTTCCTAGGCAAGATTGCACTCAGGGCTAGGTAACAAAATGTGCCACGATGCGATGCAGTGCATCACAATCAACCAGATCCAAAATATACAAAAAGCTTTAACACAATGTGCTACGTATAAAACTACTAAATAATAGTCTTACAGTTACCAAATAACACTGCTACACAAAATCCCAGGCTAATAGTACCAATGTCCTACGAAGACCCCCTATAACCAGCACATAAGGACTGAATAATACACAATACCATTACTGAATATAAGCCATTATACTACAACCTATATTAACGGCATACAGTGACCATACAGAGATGGATACCAATTATACACAGGTCCTGCAGACATATAAGCGGTTACAGTAAAGTTACATCCAGAGAATCACAGGAGATGTCTCTGAAGAGTTGTTCTCTTTTTTTTCTCCATCTGTCCCAGACCACCATGACATTTTCTCCCGGCCACGACTCTTCACTGTAGAATTTACAAAACAAACATTTTAAACCCATAACTTTATCAGCACTTTTCTACCAATTCCTATCTCTGTACAAACACATATATAGCACCCAAAATGGTAATAATGACCCTCTTGTGCCCCAAACAGTAAAGGTGACTCCAAATGGCTATGGGGCTCCTATTTGTGCATCAAGTTTTAGTCTTGTCTCCTCAGTCAGTCAGGTATATAGATATGTCCCCTCAGTGAGGCAGGTATATAGATATGTCCCCTCAGTGAGGCAGGTATATAGATATATGTCCCCTCAGTCAGTCAGGTACATAGATTTGTCCCCTCAGGCAGGTATATACAGCTCCACTCAGTAAGGCAGGAATATAGATATGTCCCCTCAGGCAGGTATATAAAGCTCTCCTCAGTAAGGCAGGTATATACAGCTCCCCTCAGTAAGGCAGGTAAGTAGATATGTCCCCTCAGGCAGGTATATATAGCTCCTCTCAGTAAGGCAGGTATAAAGATATGTCCCCTCAGTCAGGCAGGTATATACAGCTCCCCTCAGTAAGGCAGGTATATTGATAGGCCCCCTCAGTAATGTAGGTATAAATTGCTCCCCTCAGTAAGACAGGTATAAAGATATATCCCCTCAGTCAGGCAGGTATATATAGCTCCCCTCAGTAAGGCAGGTATATAGATAGGTCCCCTCAGGCAGGTATATATAGCCCCCCTTAGTACGGCAGGTATATACAGGTCCCCTCACTAAGGCAGGTCTATAGATAGGTCCCCTCACTAAGGCAGGTCTATAGATAGGTCCCCTCATGCAGGTAATCGCCATTAAAAATAACAACACTAATACTCACCTTGCCTCTTTCTTTGGGCGAGCATCTTCCTCTTCTGGCAGAAACCGGACGGCGTGACTTCATCACGCCGCCAGCATTGGGATGCTCCTCCCGCAGCTCCTGGGCCACACAGTCTATGAGGATTGTGTGGCCGAGAAGAGGCAGCGGCGCGATGCGTTCACTTCATTGCACCGCTGCCCAGTTCTAATACCGGGCATATTTTTAGTAGCTCTGATGGCCTGCCGCGGTCTCGCAGCACTACCCGGCCTCGGTGGGCCATCAACGCTACTATTAGTATGGTCTAAAGCAGACCTGGGAACTGTACGGGCTGCATCCAGCAAGCTACATTTATTCCACATACTCTCTACTGATGTTAACACACTTCTTACATTGGTATTCCAAGTTCTCTGAGCCTAGCAAAAAGAAGCATTTTGGTTGTGCCTCAAACCAGTCATCCATAGCAGCCATGGCATCAGAAATGGTGTGAAATGTGGTACCCATGAGGTGTTTCTTCAGGCTTGGAAACAGATGATAGTCAGAGGGAGCTAGATCTGGTGAATAAGGTGGGTGGTCAACCAACTGGAAGCCTAGCTCCACCAGTTTTGCCATGGGCGCTTGTGCAGTGTGAGTGGAGGTGTTGTCTTACAGAAACAAGATTCTTTTGGACAGCTTGTCGCTAGAGATGGGCGATTTTCTAAAAGATTCGATTCGCGTTAAAAAACAGCTATTTCCTGGCTGCCGGGAGCCTGTAGGGTGTTGTAGAATGTTGTGCCATGCTCAAATATGCATAGGGAGCGTGGTTTATACAATGCTGTGTTTTAGTATGACACGCACATGACAGCCGCCGCTCTTCAATTCCCTGGGCACTTACAGGGGCAAAACTGACCAAATAAGTGAAGCGGGAATGCAGCCTGACAAGGTAACGTCAATTCCAGCTTGAAAGAACTGAGCTGAGGGCCGAGATTCTACTATAGCGTCAAAGAGCGCACTTCTTTTACACCGACATCAGACGATTCCACAGATTATGACAGAACCTGTTCTGTTAAACGCTGATACATGTAGAGCCTCTCCCTCTCCCCCCGAAAGAGTGGAGAGGATGTCGGCAGTAATTTTGCATTGACATCACTGATCATGTTGCTCTTCCTTTCATCCGTCAGTGTCCGCTTTCAATCGATCAATAATCCATCAGCATTGCTAAAGCCAAAAATAAACAAGAGTTGATCAAAAACAGAGATGATCAGTAAATGGGATATTTGCATGTCTTCTGTGTTCTGTATCCACTCCTGCTTTTGGCTAGCTAATCATCAGACAATCCTGATCCTTTTCATTCCTTCTGACAGATTAAAAGAAGGGGAAAACCAAACATAGTGGCAACGTCATAGAGTGGTGGAGGGTGGAAACAGGGTGTTCCAGTGATACAGTGGTCAGTTGGCAGCAACATCACTAGCCCACAGAGTGGCAAATGACAGGCTGAGAAGGTGGCAGCAACATCAGTAGGCCACAGAGTGGCACAATCACACAGTATGGAGGTGGCAGCAACATCACTAGTCCACAGAGTGGCAAATGACTGGTTGAGAAGGTGGCAGCAACATCAGTAGGCCACAGAGTGGCACAATGACAGGTTGAGAGGGTGGCAGCAACATCAGTAAGCCACAGAGTGGCACAATGACAGAGTGTGGGGGTAGCAGCAACATAACTAGCCCACAGAGTGGCAAATGACTGGTTGAGAAGGTGGCAGCATCATCAGTAGCCCACAGAGTGGCATAATCACACAGTATGGAGGTGGCAGCAACATCACTAGCCCACAGAGTGGCAAATGACAGGTTGAGAAGGTGGCAGCAACATCAGTAGGCCACAGAGTGGCACAATCACACAGTATGGAGGTGGCAGCAACATCACTAGCCCACAGAGTGGCAAATGACAGGTTGAGAAGGTGGCAGCAACATCAGTAGGCCACAGAGTGGCAAATGACAGGTTGAGAAGGTGGCAGCAACATCAGTAGGCCACAGAGTGGCACAATGACAGAGTGTGGAGGCGGGTGGCAATACCAGTCCCTGGTAAAGATGGTGGGTGGCAGATGGAGCAGTTGGCAGCAGATGTGTGGCATCAGGCGGGTGGCAGCTGAGGCAGGTAGCCAGAATCCAGACTCATTTCTCAAAGTTTTGGTGAGGTGTCATGCCTGATCTAATATGATACATAAGGCATTGGTGTGTGGAAATCCTGGCCGATCCATGCCTGATTCATCTTGACAAAGGTCAGTCTCTCCACATTTCTGGTGGACAAGCGGGTTCTCCTTGGAATAACCATGGCCCCTGCCGCACTAAACACTTGCTCTGATGCCACACTACTGCCCGGGCAGGACAGCTTTTCCAGTGCAAACTCGGCAAGTTGCGGCCACACATCCAGTTTGGCTGCCCAGTAGTCCAGTGGATCTTCTACCTGGGGTGGCAGCCTGCTGGTTCAGGGTCTGCTCCAGGTCCTGCTACTGCTGCTGCTGAGTACTCTCCTCACTCGCCGGGTGATGGAAGCTGCTCAATAACGACTCCAGACTTAGGCTGCTGCTGATGGAGCTGCTACTGCTCCTACGCCCCAGTAGATGGCCAACTGACTACATAGGCTTTCTCTATAGTACGCGAGTTTCTCCCCCATCTCGGCAGCTGGAAAAAAGGCTCCCATTTTGGACCAGTAGCTAGGGTCCAAGAGGGTGGAGAGCCAGAAGTCATCCCTCTGCCGGATGGTGACTATTCGGCTGTCACTAGCCAGGCAAATCAGCATGCTGCGGGTCATGTGTGCAAGTGACTCTGAGGGACTCCCTGCCTCCATCTCCACTGTATACTGCCATGGTGCTTGGGGGGTCATCTGCCTCGTCTTCCTCATCTCCCTCTACCTCCTCCGGATGCTCCTGCTCCTCCTCTCCTGTCACCTGAGTAGAAAAACCACTCATTTCTCCAGACACTGCTTTTGCTCCAATGTCCTCCTCCTCTTCAAGTTTAGCCCCCACCGGACTCATGTGGCCATGAGATGTAGTCGCCACGTCTCCAGTCCCCTGTCCAGACAGATTTTTCAGCATCTGTTCCAGGACATGAAGCAGTGGAATGACGTTATTCATCCTGTAGTCCTGGCGACTGACAAATAACATGGCCTCTCTAAAGGGCCTGAGCACATGGCAGGTGTCACGCATGAGCCGCCACTGGCTAACATCAAAATTACACAGGGAAGTACTCCTGTCCACTTGCATCATCAAAAAATCGTTAATGGCCTTTCTCTGTTCATACAGTCGGTCTAACATATGGAGGCTGGAATTCCAACGGGTGGAAACATTGCATATCAGCCTATGTTGGGGGAGGCCGTTCTGCTGCTGCAACTCAAGGAGGGTGTGCTTGGCTTGGTAGGAATGGATGAAGCGCATGCACAGTTTCCTGCCCATTTTTAGAATGTCTTGCAGATAGGTGGAAGACTTCAGGAATCTTTGGACAACCAGATTGAACACGTGCGCCATGCAGGGTGCATGGGTCAGCCTTCTTTGGTGCAGCGTGGACACCATGTTCCTTCCATTGTCTGTCACCATGGTTCCGATTTGCAGTTGTCGCGGAGAAAGCCACACATTGATTTCTTGTTGCATGACTCGGAGCAGTTCCTCCCTTGTGTGACTTCGTTCGCCCAGGCAAACCAGATGTAGAACTGCATGACATCTCTGTGCCCTGCACATGTGGTATGATGGAGCAACATTTAGACTGGTGGAGGCTGAGGTGGTGGTGGAGGAGGAGACGAACATTGGCGCAGGAGCAGCAGTGTGACAACGTGGAGGAGAAAGCGGCGTCTCCTGTCCAAGTTGCTGATGTGGCTGGGCAGGAAGCACATTCACCCAGTGGGCCATAAAGGACATGTACTGTCCCTAACCATAGTTACAGCTCCACACGTCCGCGCTGCCGTGCACCTTGGAAGACACCGATAGGCTCAAGGACTTGCCCACCTTATGTTTAACATATTTGTGAAGGGCTGGTACTGCTTTTTTCGAAAAGGAGTTACGGCTTGTGACACTCCACCTCGGCTCGGCACAAGCAACTAGTTCTCTGAATGGTGCAGAGTTCACCACTTGAAAAGGGAGGGACTGCAGTACCAACAACGTGGACAGGAGCACGGTCAGCTTCTGCACCTTAGGATGGGTGGACGCATACTACTGTCTCTTGGCAATCGCCTCAGTGAACGACTGTTGATGTCATGACTGGCGAGGAGCACCTGGACCGGTAGATGATGGCAAAGACAACAGCTCCCTTCGGCAGAGGTGGTGGAGCCTTGACTGGCTGAAATGGCATGCGTGCCACTGGGTGCTGCTGCTGTTGCTGCGGCAGCAGGATGGACTACCACATCTGAGACATGTTTCTCCCAGGCCACTGGATGGTGACGCTGCATGTGTTGATGCAGGGCCGTGGTGCCAAAGTTAGCTCCCTGGCCACGCTTCACTTTCTGCTTACAGATTCTACATATACACATGCTCGGTTCCTCTGGTGTCTTAGCAAAAAACTGCCACACCGCCGAGTAGGTGATTTTACCGTCAAAGCTCCGCATTGAGTGACTACTGCCGCCGCTGCCTCGCTGAGCCCCTGTGCCGCTACTTTCTTGGACCAGCGAAGAGGGTTTTCTACCCAATGATCGTTTGGCTCCCGACCTCGCACTGCTGCCAACATGCTGACTCACGGCCACACTACCAACTTGCTGGCTGCGCCGCTGCCTGATGCTCAAGCTGACACCCTCTTCTCCCGATGATGATGATGAAGCCCTTGCTGCACCGAATCCCAAATGCGAACGGTTACATGGTCATCGATTTGTGTTTGCCCTTCACTGCTATTCTCCTCAACGGTCTCAGTATGCAGAGCCTGACTGCTTGCAACATAACCTCCCGTGCCACTCTCCACATCACTACTTTCCCGCCCTCTGCAAGAACAGCGGATGTCTGTCCCAACTCTTCGCTACCAAGTAGCTGCTGACTGTCCTCAAAGAGTTTGTCCTCACTGTATAGTGGCGCTGAGCCCAGACCACATAGTAGATCTCTGGCTGAGGGAACCGAACGGGACAGAGGCGGGTTGAGGACAGATGAGGGATGCTGACCCGCTCCCGGGCCATGCCAACTAAGGGTTGTGTCTGATGTTCCCACCGACTCTTGGATGGGGTTGTCAGATGTCATCTGGGAGGAAGTGGATGACCTAGTCAACCAATCAAGAACTCTTGGGTTGCTGGTCAACACAAGGCCGCTAGATGACACCGGCAGTTCTGGCCTCACCGAGTGACCCCTGCTGCAATGTCCCTTTACTGTGCTGCGACCTATGCCTGGTCCAGGAATGTTTTTGCCACTGCCACTCGCATGTGAAGGGCTTACCACATCTCTGTCTGACATACTGGGCGACATGTATGAAGATCGGCGCGGCGATCGCCAGATCGAACGTGAAAGCTGCACCTCATGTATGTCGGTGCCCGAGGTGCGCTCATACATGCGGTGTAAAGTCCCCTGCGCCTCACCAGTGTGTGAGGCGCAGAAGGGACTTAGGCGCAGAACGGACTGCGCCTAAGATTCACCGCCCGAGGAGGTGCGTTCATACATGCGGTGAAAAGTTCCCTGCGCCTCGCCGGTGTGTGAGGCGCAGTGCGGGACTTAGGCGCAGGAGGACTGCGCCTCACATGTATTCCGATTCGAGACAGGCTGGAAAACAGCGAAAAATCATTAAACATGTTAGTGAATAGCAAAAAGAGTTGTCTTTCAAATGAATTAATGAATAAATAGAAAAATCAAAGCTGTCTAAAAGCGATTAAATGTAGTGAAAAAGTGGATCATTAAAAATTAAAGGGAAAATATATAAGATCGCTCAAGAAATAAATCTCAGCTCTCAGCTCCGTTAGGGCATGGAGTATGAATCAAAAAAATCGTTTTTATTAGGTGTAAAACATTATCTGGTAAAGAGCTCAAACCTAGAGATGAGCGATTATAATCGACAAAGTTGAAATCGGCACGGTTTTTAGGTTGATCGGAAATTTCCGATCACGCGATATTTTAGGTAAGAATCTGTGCATAATCTGTTACTATTGCGCCATTTTCGGCACTTCCTGTTATTTTGGCAGCCAGCAAATCAGCTTAGAGCATAGAGCAGGGTGAGCTGGGTGTGCGACGTCATGACTGTGATGTGTATGGTTGTCATTGGCTGGAAAAATCACATGACTTCGTTTTGCATAGAACAGCCCTTCCTGTTCAGCATCAGTGTTTCAGTATCTCTCACTAGAGCAGGATGTGTGCTAGATCTCTCTCAATACAGCTCAGCTCAGAGACACAGTCTTCTTTATTCATACATACAACTATGCTTTTAGCTGTGAACATTAGAACATAGGTAGATTAGAGAATTTCAGTTCTTAGTTAGTTAGACAGAGAGACTTTTGAAGAAGCATCTAGCGCTGTACAGCCGCGGGGGGTGGGAGGGGTGCGGGAGAACACATATAGCCAGTCAGGCAGGCTTTTAAAATGAGAGTGTATATTGTGCAGCCCAGACTCTGCTTTGAACCTGCATTGAA
This sequence comes from Phyllomedusa bahiana, assembly GCA_025379985.1. Classification (NCBI taxonomy): domain Eukaryota; kingdom Metazoa; phylum Chordata; class Amphibia; order Anura; family Hylidae; genus Phyllomedusa; species Phyllomedusa bahiana. The sequence continues at coordinate 112,297 of JAODAL010005068.1, forward strand.
ATGTTTTTTTTTACCAGTTTTTGGCCAGCAAAACCTCGCACCTGAGGTTGAAATTGTACCTTTTATTTTGTGCACCCCAAAGTTTTGTTCAAAAACTCACCATGAAACTTATATTAGGATACAGAAATGTTCTAGTAACTGCAGGTGTTTTTTCATAAGTGCAAAACCCACCTTTTATTATCCGTATAACTTTTAAATAGGTGTTTTTTCGCTTTGGCGCAGCCCCAGTTTTTGTTCAAAGACCCACCTTGTACTTATATTAGGATACAGAATTTGCTAGTAACGCAGGTGTATTTCATAGGTGCAAAACCCTTTATTATCCGCATGATTTTTAAATAGGTTTTTTTCCCACTTTGGCCCCAGCCAGTTTTGTTCAAAGACCCACCTTGTACTTTTTATTGGATACAGAAATTTGCTAGTAACTGCAGGTGTTTTTCATAGGGCAAAACCCACCTTTTATTATCTGTATAACTTTTAAATAGTTTGTATTTCACTTTGGTGCGGCCCAGTTTTTGTTCAAAGACCCACCTTGTATTTAAATTGAATACAGAAAATTTGTGTGGAAAACTGCTGTTTGTATTTCATAGGTGCAAAACCCACCTTTTATTATCCGTATAACTTTTAAATAGCTGTTTTTCACTTTGGTGTGGCACAGTTTTGTTCAAAGAGCCAGCTTCTACTTATATTAGGATACAGATATTTGCTAGTAACTGCAGGTGTATTTCATAGGTGCAAAACCCACCTTTTATTATCCGTATACTTTTAAATAGGTTTTTTTTCCCTTTGGTGCGGCCCATTTTTGTTCAAAGAGCCCCCCTTGTACTTATTTTAGGATACAGAAATTTGCTAGAAAACTGCAGGTGTATTTCATAGGTGCAAACCCACCTTTTATTACCCTTTAAACTTCTAATTAACTGTTTTTTCACTTTGGCGCAGCCCAGTTTTGTTCAAAGAATCACCTGTACTTAAATTTTGAATACAGAAAATTTTTTTAGTAATGCTTTTTGTATTTCATTTGGTTGCAAAACCCCACCTTTTCTTATCCGTATAACTTTTAAATAGTTTGTATTGCACTTTGGTTTGCCCAGTTTTTTTTCAAAAAAGCCACTTGTATTTAAATTTGGATACAGAAATTTTGTAGTTACTGGTTGGTGTATTCATTTGTGCAAAACCACCGTTTGTTAGCTGTATAACTTTTAAATAGTTTATTTTCACGTGTGTGGCCCTAGTTTTTTTTCAAATAGCCACGTTGTACGGACAAATTTTTATAGAAAAATTTTCTAGTAACTGTTCTCGGTTTTTCATTGCTGCAAAAAAATGCAATTTCTCATCCGGGTAACTTTGAATAGTTTTATTGCACTGGTGAATCTCAGTTTGGCGCAGATAACGCACTTGTATGATAGTTTGTTGAAAACTATCAATTCCTTGTCCTACTGGGCAGTTGTAAATCCCTGGGACTGAAGGAAGAACACTGTTGATTTTGTCTTACGGTTCTTCCACCAGACCTCATTTCACAGGTATTCGCTAGAAACAATTCAGTTTCTAATCCTAGTTGGCTGTAGGAAATTAGAGGGATTTAAGAATAGCTGTGATTTGCCATCTTTCAATAGACTGTCAAAAACTCTTCCATACCTTCTTAAATTTTTATCTTTCTGAACATGGAGCAAAATACAGGTGGTAAGTGAGCAAAGAGGGGTGTAGGATATGGAGGTAGAGGTACGGCTCTCACCGTTAGTGGCAATTAGGAGAGCTTCAAATTTCTCTAAAAAATCTGATTTTGAAAAAGGTGATTTTTGTGAGGTTAAGTAGTGTCAAAATGGGCTTCAGGGCTGGATACAAATTGCACAATTTGAGGCTTAAAATTTACTGGGCTAGAGTCACTATGGGGTCGCATCATTTGATCTCCATGGGAGTCTGTCCCTAATCACTGAAGAAGGATTTGGAGGAAAAATGAAACCAATTAATTGATTGGCTGAATCACTCTCAGAAGTGAGGAGGGCAAATGTCTTCTCAACTAAGAAGTGTTTTGGGCATGATTAGGAAATTTTTATTACTTATATGGTGTGCGAACGAATTAACACATCTACACGTGTAAAAAATACCTTTGAAAACTGCAGGGAGGGGTGTATGTTATATGTTATCACACTTGAAAAAAAAGCAAAATGATAATAATGTAAAACTATAAATAAAATTTCCCTAAATAAATTCTGTAAACAAATGTCAGTTACCAAAAAATATACTAAATGACAGTCACTGTACAAAATAGCATAGTGCCACTTTGTGATCTGTGGATCAAACAGGTTTGGGGCTCATGCTGTGGCCCAGGACAGATATAGTCAATGTCCAGTGAAACTAAAATGGTGGTTCAAAGACTCCTTTTTCCGGCACTTTTTAATCTGTGGGTCAGACAGGTTTAAGAGTCATTCTGCGGTACAGGACAGATATAGTCAATGTCCAGTTCAACTAAAATGGTGGTTCAAAGACTCCTTTTTCCGGCACTTTTTAATCTGTGGGTCAGACAGGTTTAATGGTCATTCTGCGGTACAGGACAGATATAGTCAATGTCCAGTTCAACTAAAATGGTGGTTCAAAGACTCCTTTTTCCGGCACTTTTTAAATCTGGGGGTCATGCAAATTTGGGGCTCATTCTGTGGCCCAGGACAGGTATAGTCAATGTCCAGTTCAACTAAAATGGTGGTTCAAAGACTCCTTTTTCCTTTCAAAACAGCTTTATTAACACAATATATGTATAATGTACAACAGTGATGAGAAGGATATTACAAAAATAGCCATTATGAGACATATAGTGATCATATAAGATAGTAAGGAATCAGAATCAGACTTTGGGTAAGATCGTTGGCTACATCAAAGTAAAATCAAAAATGTACTGAAACAAACACTAAGCCCTAAGTTAAAAATGAAATCCAGAAAGAACCCACTTTTGGGGCAACTTTAAATTACAAATATTAAGGGAAAGAAAGTACAATCAAAACCAAGAACCAACGGACGAGTCATGAGCGTGCCAATCCCAATTTAGCAGAAATCGCTAAAAAAAAGAAGAAATGATATACCAAAGGAGAACACCCCCTTCCCAAGGGTGGCAGAGAGGTTTTCCCCTCAAGGTGGGGGGAAGGGGGGAAAAACTCTCCCTCCAATGCCACAGTTGGAAGGCCTGTACCCCAATAAAGTCAACCCTCCCCAAGTTTTAAAAATGCTGTTAAAATGTCTGTAAACCCCGTTCCACTTTTCAGCGTTGTGATTTGGGACCTCCTTGACCCAATAGTAGTGTAGGGGGGTGCGTCGGCGCCTTTTTCTGGGGATAAATGATTTGGCAGCAACTAATGGGAAATACAACAGACCCCCCCTAAAGACCTCATCCCAAAAGGTACAATATAATAAGAGGCCCCGGTGAATTAGGTAAGAGATACCAGTAAGGTCTGAAAAAGTTCGTCATTTTACCCAAAAAGGCGGGAGGACTTCCAACCCCCCCAGCATGCAACAGGTCCCCGTTTTTTGTACATCTCCAGAAAAGGTGGGAACAGCGGAAAATTTGGTGTAGGAGTTTGGGGACTTGTCCCAAGTGACAAAACCTTGAAATTTAATTCTTGTATTCCAAAGACCAAGCCTTATTGGAAGAACACAAGCTTTCAACCAGTCCCTCTGAAAAATTTTCCCTCCAGTTCCTGTTCCCAACTATTCTGGAAAAGCGGACGGGGGTTTTAGATTGCCCCCATTATATATTAAAAATATGGAGATTACATGCCTCGGTGCTCCCGTGGTTTCACAGGGTTCAAAACAGGTGGGGCTGCGAAGGAAATACCTAGATTTATTAGTTTCAAAATGTGTCCAGCGAAAGTCTGAAACCCAGATACGGGTGCTATGGACCCGAAACACGTCTTCAACGATTTGAAAACAGAGCGTACAAAAAAATCTCCCAGAGGGGGTATTTCCGACACTCCCCTCGGTAGTCAAGAAGCAGGCAGGAGATATTGATTCCAGGATCCCTCAATTGACACAAATGGGCCCCCCGGGGAATAAAGGTTATTTCCCTCCCAAAAAAATTTGGGAATATTGAAGGAGTCTCGTGATCAGGGGGGCCAAAAAAACCAAATTTGCCAGATAAGAAGGGGAGGACCCAGGGTAAGAGAAAGGGGGTCTCCCACAGATCGTTCCTCAACTTGAAACCAAAAACTTTGGGGTTTCGGGAAGGGAACCATCTATAACCTGGCGCATTTGCAGCAATATAATAAGATTCAGATCCGGGAAGCCAGCCCGCCCCCTCCTTCTTTCAAATTAAGACGTCCAGGTATTCGTGGTTTCTTTTTGGGCCCAAAACAAATCGCCTCGTGATTTTTCACATCGGGAAGAAAAGAGTTGGAAGCTTAACCGGACTTTTGAAACAAGACAGGACCCTGGCAAAATGTTCATTTTAAAAATATTATCCTTCCTACCCGGGAGAAGTTTTCCTTCCCTTTTAGCTAAACCTTTTTATTCTTAAAATTTAAGGGGGCAAATTTTTAACGAAAGTTTGATGGAGGTCACTCGGAATTTGCACCCCTGATAAGTAAAAGAGCTTCCCCATCAAAAAGGGGAAAAACTTTTTTGCGGGGCCCTAACTATCTGGGAATCTAGAGAAATATTGAGGGGCCTGTTTTTGGAGTAGTTAACCCTAAAATTACTAAGATGCCAAAGGATTCAAAGGTCCTAAAGGTCGGCAGAGGGAATCTGGGTCTGTAACATATAACAAAGATCACCGCATAAGCAGCACATTTATCCCCTCCCCCCCGACTCGCCCCCCAAAAACCCGAAGATCCCCTAAGGATTGCAAAGGTTTTCCCAAAGAGCCACAAAAAGGAGGGGCGAAAATGGGAAACCCCTGTCGATTTCCCTTATTGATATTAAATGGTTTGGAGAGCGCTCCATTTTTCTAATTTGGGCCCAAAGGGGGGAGGGTTTAAAGAAAAAATATTTCGGGAAAATAAGTGGGCCAAGACCCGCGTGTGACAGGGGGACCTAAAAAAAATCCCATCCACCCGTAAAACCCCTTTCTCCGCATCCAATGAGAGAAGCAAAAGGCATGCGAGCCCCGGGGCATAATGAAAAGGGGAACTCCTCACATGTTATCACGCGCCTCCTACCAGTCACAAACCCCACCTGATCAGAATGTTCAAATCGGCAAAATAGCTTCAATCGTGTAGCGAGCCTTTGATATATTTTGGCATCCAAATAATTAAAGGGGGATGGGCTGTAACTGGAAGGGAAGGGGATCCCCCCGGGCTTCAAAATATAAAAATAGGGCCTGCAAAAAAAAGGGGGGAAAGGGTTGGGAAGCCGATACAGAGTTAAAAGAGGCAGAAAGGGGGTTTAAACTTTCTTAAAAAAGGTTTTTATAAAATAGGGTGTGAACCCATCCGGGCCGGGCTCTTTCCTGCTGGGGGTGATAGGCCAGAATAGTTCAAAGGGGAGTAAAAGGGGAGTCCAATGACGGGAGCCATCAGCCCCAAGCTCGGGAGGGATGCCGGGAGAAAAACGGCCACAGTTTTGGGGGGTGGGGTGCTACAAGAAATTTATTGAGCGAAGAAAAGTTATAGAGCTTTGTAATAGCTTGAAAGCATCCAGGTCTCAAGGTGAGGTGAAAAACCCTTTCCCTTCTTTTTATAGCTGGGACATATAGAAGGCCTCTGTCTTTAACCCCTAGCGAGCTTTCTCTCGGTCTTTTGCTCCAACATAACAAAACCCTCAAAATTGTCTAAAGGGGCATTTTTTTTGCCCGAAGTTAAAAGGTCTCTCCTGGTAGAAGTACACCCCCGGGGGTCGATTCTGTACGTAGTTTATGTGCCGTCTTATTTCCCTTTAAGTCGCCAAGTAAGGCCGACAGTTTGCGAGCTTCCTTTTTAACCCAAACCATGTTTGATCAAAAACCTCGGCTAGCTTTTTCACCCTCCCATTTAAATGCGGAGGTGGGGGTCAGAAAGATGGTCACGAGGAAATGCTCCCCTAGTTCGCCAAGATCAGCAAACATACGAATCGTTTCAACAATGACTCAAAGGCGCCAGGGAAAAGGCCTGTCGCTACTCTGCCGGGAGTTCCAAACACAATGAATGGGGGCGTGATCTGATAACAAATTTTACCGATGGATAGACTTTAACACTGGGAAGGAGAGCATGTTGGGGACAGATGTAGCCAACCTGCTATATCTCGATTGGTGTGAGTAAAAATTTTTAAAACCCAGATTCGGGTGGGTAAGCGCAAGCATCTAAAAGCGCATTTAAAAAGAGCGTTTTTTAATTTTGTTCGTTTGTTTAGGGAACAAGGAGTGTCCCCCAAAATGTTTCCCGATCAGGATCCAATGCCCCATTAAAAACCCCCCAAAGGAGGATTTTTCCTCTGCATAAACATTGATCATCTAAAGGTTTCCGCGAGAAAAGATGTTGGCCGATTGGGGGATAAAAATTAGCTTATCAAATCATCCCGGAAAACTCCACTTTAAAAAGATGTCCTGGCATTTGGGTCAGCTTTTCTTATTATATGTACCATAAAGGTTTTTATGAAAAAAAATAGCCACCCCCCCGGACTTACCTAGGGGTTGTGTATGGAACCAAAGAGGAAAATATTTTATTCCTAAATGTTCCACTGCCCATAAATGTGTGTTCCTGGAGAAAAGAATTTGGGTGTGGTGTCTATTATTTGATATAAATTTTGGGGCCTTCTCTCCCGGGGTTTAAAAACCCTTAACATTAAGGGATGGATTTTTAACGAAATCATGTTGGTAAAGAGAGAAAAAGAAAATTATAATTGGGTTTTCTTTTCAATTTTCGCGTCCGTCCCAAAAAACTGGAAAAAAAATTTCCAACATTGCAACCCAAAAGTAAAAAGTATATTTAACAACCAAAATACAAAACTTTACCCCAAAAATTTGCAGTTAGTCAACTGCAAATACGGGGGACAGTAGGCCCCTCTTGGGACCTAGGGGGGGTAAATAAACCCTGTTACCAAATAAAAGGGAGTTCTACAGAGAAGCACGGGGGCCTCCGTACCCCATTTCAACAGACTTAGCAAAACATTGCCTATCAAACATACGCAAAAAAGAACCTTTATCCGGAAAACTTTTCTAACTGTCCCAAAAAACAAAAACCCGAATGGGTAGAAAGAAATTTTAACAATCTGAGTGACCCTGGGTCACATCCTCCCACAAGAGCACCAATGGGAACTCATTACAAAACCAAGGCACAAGAAAGACATTAGCATCATGCACAGCATTGAGTAGGCCGTCAATCCCCTCGAGTCGCAAAAAGACCGCGACGCTTCGGGAACGCTGCTCTTTAGGAGAAAGGACTTCTCCCCCCCTGTCTGAAGGGGGTGGTCCGAGGGGGCTGAGTCAAAGTCCCTGAATATCTGCCTCCCCAAACCCCGGCCGGACAGTCGGGAGCTTCAAGCCACGAAAGTTCGGAAGGTCGCTAGTGTTTAAGAGTGATTGTTCGGCTTCCATTCTCACATGCAGGGGAAAAGGAAACCCCCTCGATACTGAATTTGCCTACCTAGAATAGCCCCAAGGGCCCCAGGCAGACCCCAAACCGCAAAATCCTCTAAGAGATAAGGGAAAATTTGCGATATGGCACCCCCCCATTGGGTGAAGAGCGTCAGCTTTTTTATAAAAGTCCTCTTTTAAACGCATTTTAGGCACACGGCAAAAAACACGCGGGCCTATCGGGCTGGTTTGGGGGCCGGAGCGCCCCGTGTGCCCTGCCAGTTCCAAGGGGAGTCCCCCCGGTCTATTCACAGTCTATTTAAGATTAATGAGAGATTGGTTTAATTTTTGAGGACCAACTGATTTGGAAGCCCCGACTAGATGTTGTTTCTGCGATTCCCATTTTCGCATCCCATTTGATCGACAGGGTTGATAGGAGTTGCTGGTTTCTAACTGCGGGCTTAGTTCAGAGATTGACTGTTTTCCCCCAGCATGGGGGGGGTTCCAGAGAGTGGGTTTTTGGGCTGGACTTTAGATAATCTATTTGACTAGTGTAAATCCTTTTTTCCCAAGGGTTTTAGGTCCGAAAAGGGCAGTCATGTCACTCTTGGTAGGGATAAGTGTGAGTACGCTTTTCAGTTTTGGGTGCCCTTGAGCGCTAAAAAGCGAATTTCTATCGCTGAAGGGTGGTTGGCTCAGCGGGACCCCATATAGCTGAGTGGCCCCATAGCTCCCAAATCAGAGAAGAGTTCAAACAAAGATGGGCACGTGAGACAGGGATTGGGGCCCATAACTGCCCCAGGGAAAGCCAGGAGATCCACAAATCCTGCAAGTGGCCCCTGTCAGGAGGCCAAAAAGGTCTGGGGGAGATCCTGAGATCCCTGTGGGGCTGCCCTGGGAGGGCGATACGGCTGTGCCGTTTTGTGTGCAAATGGGGGCAGGGCCAGGATGACTGCGGTGGGCAGTCACTCCTCAAAACGGGGCGCAGTTTCAAATTCCCCCCTTTGGGGCATGGAGAGACCCCCTTTTTCCTCATAAGCCGGGGGGGGGGACTGGGTCTCCCCTACCTCGGCCAAGGGGGCGGCATGTCAGGGGTTGTTTGGGGGCTGGTGCCCGGTAAAGGCGGCCCTCACTTCCTCCCCAGCCATTGCCACCCCGGGTGCCCGTGCGGGGGGACTCCTACCTCCTCCTTTCGGTCCGAGCGTCGGCTGCGTAGTGAGCCCCCGCTTTGGGTGGGGTTCGTGCCCGGTTCTCTTTTCTCCCCGCTGCCCCTTTTGCGAGTGTGGACGCACACCGGAAGGCCGCGTCTGCACAGTAAGATGGCGCCCCCTTGGAGAAAGGGGTGTAGATGCCGGGGCCGATCCCCGGCCTGCCAGCGGTGCAAAAAAAATTGGGATGGGGCCGCAGGGGGCCGCAGCCTCAGTAGGTCCCCTTTTGGGTTCTTTTGGATTACTTCGGCTCATAATTGTGCAAAGAATAGGCCTTTAAGTAAAAGGGCCGCAGGGGGTCCCCTTCCCAGTCTTCTCTCCCCACATGCTAGGCCCCGCCCCCCAAAAAAATCCTTTTTCCCCGACTTTTTTTTTTTGGGGTCAGCAGGGTTTAATGGTCATACTGGATCCAGGGAAAGGGATACCAGTCAGTTCAAAAATAAAATAGTGGTTCAAAAACTCCTTTTTTTGGCACTTTTTATTTTGTGGGCAGACAGGTTTAAGGGTATGCTGCGGCCGGACGGGGGAAATCATTGCAGTTTAACTTAAATGGGGGGTTCCGTAAACTGCCTTCTGTCATTTTTAATTTGTTGGCAGAAGGTTTAAGATCATGTTGTGGAACAGGACAGGGATAGTGAATATCTTCAGTTTTTTTCTGTGATCCTGTTGCCCAATTGTCTTGCCTAAGTAGCAGATCCATTTTAGGTTTGGGTTTTTAAATTCCGCTTCTCCTCCCCCATTTTGGGTGTAAAACGAAATGTTTTCCTCTCCCATAGATTAGTGGGCACGGGGTTTATCTATTTCGGATATCAGCTGATAATTGACGATTGACTATTGATCCGAGACGATAGTTGAGCAATCGTCATCATACTCAAACCTTTAAGAAAATCATAAATAAAAATCACAAAAAAATCAATAACGGCGCAACATCAGGGAAAGGGGGTATTGGAAATTGCGGGGAAAAACAGTAATTAAAATTCTGAAAGAGCTTCTCATTGGTCGGCAAAAACCAACCAATCAGAATAGGACGACAGTGACCCATTTTTAAGCTATGGAGTAGTGTTGACCAATCAAATGAAAGGCGGGACAGTTCAAATACAAAAAAAAAGGCAGAAAAAGCTGATTGGTTGAGACCAGGCGGCAGAGATGAATCCCCCAATCAAAATGTAGTGCGTCTATTTTGGAGGAAGCAAGAAGGGCGCGATAGAAGGGCGCCTAAAAGTTTATTACTGTCTATGGGGGAAAAATTCTAGTACTTTCGATTGGTGGGGGGAAGAGGGGCTTGTCCTGCTTAGCCAATCAGCGGGTTGAGCTACTTATCTCATAGAGTTCTAAGGGAAAAGAAATGCAGAGCGAGCTCTGTTTGTGATTGGCTAAGTTAAAAGAGGCGACAAACGCGTTGTTAGGGATTTGAGTGATGTATGTTTTTAGAAGGTTTTAGCTCTTTTACAGATAATATTTTACACCTAATAAAAAAAATTTTTTTAATCATTCTCCCTGTCTCACGGAGCTGAGAGCTGAGATTTCATTGTCCGATCTCTCCATAGGGCTACAATGGAACAAAGTAGCTCGCACTCTGATTGGCCGGGATAGCCAAGCCCCCGCTAGCTCAACCAATCAGCTCTTTTCTGCCTTTTTTACTGTATTTTGAACTGTCCCGCCTTTTCATTTGATTGATCAATACTACTCCATAGTTATAATGGGTCACTGTCGCTCCTATTCTGATTGACCTGGTTTATGCCAACCATTGAGAAGCGCTTACAGAATTTGAATTACTGTATTTCCCGGCAATTTTCTATATCGCAATTCCTGAGTTAGGGCCGGTGTTGGCCACACACGCGTTGTTGGTGATTTGATTGAAGTATGTTTTTAGAAGGTTTTAGCTCTTTTTCAGATAATGCTTTACTAATAAAAATGATTTTTGGAATCATACTCCATGCCTCACGGAGCTGAGATTTATTTCTTTTGCGATCCTCTAATTTTACGTTCTCGTTTCACTTCGCCTCCTCCTGCGCATTTAGACCACAATTAACTAGGTCTGCATGTCGGAGCTGTCGAGTGCTGCAATGCGCCACACTCTGCTGACCCGCAATCGTACATGCCTCGGAGTATCCGAATGTGGTGCTTCCCGCCCCAGAACGCCCACACCGCGCCCATTGCACGCCCCTTCATGTTAGGCGCATCCGAAAGTGGCGAAGGTTGTGCCTAACACCGCATCAGTGCGTCTGACAGTGGATTTGGACCGGTGGGCGCAGATTCTGCCAGAAATCGGCGCAAATCCCGATCATACATGTCGCCCACTGTTTGATCAAAAAATTTAATTAAGCCTTGTGTATGAAATATCGTACAGAAAAACCAGATGTAAATTAGGCATATAGAGGACCAAAAAATACAGACACCCTGTACTTTGGCCATATTACATGCACATCAATGAGTTAAATAAGGGAGTCTGTGTATGAAATATCGGGTACAGAAAACAGATGTAAATTAGCGTATAGGTAGAGTCCAATATACAGCATCCGTATTTAGTCCAAATTACCACACAATCAAGAAGTACTTATACTTACCTACTGGGGGCCTATGTACCTATTTAGTGATGGAGCCTTATATACCTACCTACTAAGGAGACCCTATATTCCAACCTATCTACGCTCCTTTTAGGTAGGTTAGACCCTAAAAGTGAGTCAGATAAGAAGGCAGACTCTTCATATTAAGTAGGTAAAGTCACCCTTCAGTATAGGGTTCCCTTCAACTACCTATTGTGGTTACTATATCTCTGCCTATTAGGGTGGTTTATACTGAAGGGGAACTTTACCTACTTAATAAGAAAAGTCTGCCACTTATCTGACCAATTTTTAGGGTTTAATCTATCTGAACGGAGCGTTTACCTATACGTCTGCATTTTTTTGGGGTGGAGGGAAGGGTTTGGGCTGGCTACTATATTGGGTGTGTTCCTACTTACTGAGGCCTCGATAGTTGGTAGGGGGCACTTTCACTGTTTGGAGTCTAACATGTTTGTGTGGTAAATTCTGCAGGGACAAGTTGTGGCCAGGAGAAGACGTCAGGAGGGTCTAGACTGGATGAAGAAAGAAATGAAAGAAAGACTCATCAGAAAAGAAGTCATCTGTGAGTTCCTAAATGTAACTGCACTGTAATCGCTTATATGTCCGCAGTGTATCTACCACTATATGGTCACTGTATGGCGGTAATAGTGGTTTTAGTGTAACCGTTTACATTCAGTAACATTTAAATGGTATTGTTCAAACCGTTTATGGTTGTAATATGTGGGGATGATGATATACCGGTATTAATAGGCCCTTGTCTATTGTTGTTATTGATATTATTGATCTCGGTATACTGGTTTGCTCAGTAACAGTATGATGGTATTAGTCACTATATGGTAGTGATATGTGGTGTATTAGTTGGTTCTTGTATTTTGTTGTTATTGGTAATATTGGTCTTGCTATACTGTTTTGGTCAGTATTATTATGGTGGTATTACTCACAGTACAGTTGTGACATGCATTGATAATGTGGTTTATGTATACACACTGACCCGCTGAATACAGATAAGACAATTAGACTGTTCAGTGTAAACTCCAACAACAATTAAACCCAAAAAAATAAAAGCATATTTGCATTTTTTTTGGGGGGGGCGGGGGGCAGGGTACAGACACTTTTCAGCTGTATGATTTGTTTTTCTTTGGCCCCATTTAAAATGAATTTTCTTCTATTGGACAATCCCTTTAAATATACAGTAAATAATTACACTACACCACAGACATCCGTCTCCTCAAGTCGGGAACCTGTCGTTGATAAAGTATTGGTCAACAGACAGTGTCCAGGTATAGATGCCCCAAGTTGAAGTTTTGCACCCGGGCCCATGAGTCTTTAGCTACGCCCCTAGTTGGACAGGGCTGATGAAACAATGAGAGCAGAGAGAGCGGGAACAGATAGAGGTGGCTTGCGCTTACCTAGAGAAACTTGTGTACACAAGCAGGAGATAAAATCTTCTCTATCTCCTAAACAAAGCAAAATGTATATGCTAATAGTCTATCTTTGACTACAAGTGATACATTCCCTTTAAGAAATAACTATTATTATACGATCCTACTTGTTTAAAGTGTTGCAAAAATGTCAAAACACAATTTTTAAGCTATACATGTATATTAGGTGTAGGATAGGAGCATTGTCTCTAACTGAGATGTTCCCTTTCTTAGTAAACTGGCTCTACCTGCTGTTCAGTAAGACTTGTGATCTTTGGTCTGGGTCAATCAGATGCTGCTCTATTCCACTAATGCAGCTGTTGCATCATTCTTCTTTCTATACATACATGTACAGTGGTCCCTCAAGTTACAATGTCCTCAGGATACAATATTATCAAGATACAATGGTCTTTCATGGGACATTGTAGCTTAAAACCGCACTCAAAACACAATGTCATGGACACACACTGATCACACATGCTTTTCGTGAACATTTGACTTGTAAAACATCTGTGTTAGTGCAGTACATTCAGTGTAACACCTCACTTCAGTACTACATGTCCTGCGCTTACATGTATTAGTGAGGTGCATGCAGTGATTGGTGGTCTAAGTAGCTCTTCTCTACATTATGTGGCGGTATTACATGTCCTGTAATGCACTTTACATATGCCAGAATGAGTAGCTCCTTTGGGTACCAAATATTTTTTTCTGGTACCCAGAGAAGCTCCTGTCCTCAAAATAGAAAATGATTTCCAGCTTTCAGCAGCTCTTTCTGTTGGGATAAGTTCACACAATGGATTTAAATGAGGGATTTCATGCAGATTCCACTTTAAAATCCCAAATGTTAATCCAAAAAGCCCCTTTATTTGAATGGCCCGTCCGGGCCCCTTTGGGTTACGTGTGAATACAGCGGGTTTTCTTGCGGATTTCAATCCAGGTGTGGAAAAAAAAAATGACCCCTTCTACTTTTGGTGAATTCCTTTTTAGCAGGGTTAACCCGTGTTCAAATTAGGTGTGAATAACCCCTCTGCAAAGTAAAAATACTTTGTAAGAAATCTAAGGTATTGCTTTGGAGTTCAAATCGTTTTCCCCCAATTTGGGAAAAGTTCCAAATGTTAACATACCTTTTATGTTTTACATTTGCTGTTTTGGGATTGTATTAGTTTTTGATTAAATTTTTTTTTTCTTTATTTTCTGATGTTGGCATACCTCCCAAATTTTAGAGATTGCAAAGAGGGACATGTCTGGCCATGCCTCTAACCATGCCCAAACACATGATATCACACCAAGGCACCCCTAAAACCCTAAAAAACATGTCACACCAAGACCCTCCTCTAAAAAACGCCCAAACATAATGCCAATTTTTAACAGCCAAAAAGGGGGAAAATTTTCAGGTCAATTGTATCCAATAATTAAAATATTAAGTAAATTGTTATTTTAATATACAGCAGGGAAGCATCAGATACTTTTTTAAAGCAAATAGTCCGGTTTTTTTTATGCAAATCTGTTTCCCTAAATGAAAAAGAGGGACATTTATGGAGCTAAGAGGGACAGAGGGATAAAAATAGGGACTGTCCCTCCAAAATAGGGACACTTGGGAGGTATGGATGTTGGTGATATTTAGGGGCTTTGGAGCAAATTATCAGTTTTGCATAGAGTTGTAGTTTCAACATACAATGTTTGCCCCAGAACCAATTGGTATTGCGTGCTGAGGGACTACTGATTTACACTTGATCAGATCTGCATAACATTGCTGGATTTGGAGGCTAGGCCAACACTGGGACCTCCTATTTCTCTGAGGAGTTTAATTAAACCACACCCATTGTGTGGACCATTGCAGGCTGTCAGAAATGCATTTGTGCAGACTTGCAAGAGATAGAATTCTTTGATGACTGAGTTGGTGTCTAAACATTTACAGAGAGGTTGCAGGAAGGTGGGAAGGTGGGGCAGATATTTCCTCCTAACATATTACAGTTACATAATTAGACATGTACTATAACATTTCAGAAGTTGACAAGACAAACAGGTAAATGGACAGAGAGTCTTTGAAACCTCTCTGGGAGATATGATGTGGATCCTTGGAACTGTAACTGGCTGTGGGCGCAGAACAACAGATGACGCTGGGAATGACCTGGGTACAGGACAGTAGATGACACTGATAGCAGCCTGGGTACAGGACAGCAGACAACACCAGGAGCGGCCTAAGCATAGGATGGCAGATGACATCGGGAGTGACCTGGGTGTAGGACAGCAGATTACACCAGGAGTGACCTGGGTGTAGGAGAGCAGACTACACCGGGAACGACCTTGGTGTAGGACAGCAGATTACACCAGGAGTGACCTGTGTGTAGGAGAGCAGACTACACTGGGAGTGGCCTGGGTGCAGGACAGCAGACTACATTGGGAGTGGCCTGGGCACAGGATGGCAGACAACATTGGGCGCAGCCTGGGCATAGGAGGGCAGACAACACCATCATCGGCTTGAGTGCAGGACTGCAGATGACACCAGTGGCCTGGGCACAAAACTGCAGATACCAGCAGACTTGGAACAGGACACCAAAGGAGTTGTAACAAGGCTGCAGGTTACTTTTGGACCCCAAACAGAAACTGACTAGAAAGGGGATGCAGGATACCACGGACATGAACACCAGGAACAGAAGACGGGGAACATGAAACCAGACCAATGCGAGCCACCAACAGACATGGAACACAGGTGTAAAGTCTAGAGGACAGAAGTGAAGATGTAAACCAGGAGCTCGGCTGAGGTCAGGAGCAAGCAGGTGACACAAATGGGCTAAAGTTGCAGGAACAATAAACTGGAACACAGGACTTAAGCACAACACAAAAGAACCCTAAAACTCTGCACAATAATCCCTGACTGGTGGTAGTTTCTAGGTCAGTGGTTCTCAACCTTTCTAATGCCGTGACCCCGCAATATAGTTCCTCATGTTGCGGTGACACCCAAACCAAAAAATAATTTTGATGGCTACTTCAAAACTGTAATTTTGCTACATGAGGGGTTACATATGTGTGACGCCTCTGAGCGGTACCTCTACATGTCCCATACATATAAAGGTACCGCTCAGACGCTTACTTTGATGTAACCTTATACAGGGGACTGTGAGTGGTACATGGGGGGGTTTCATATATATGATGCCTCTGAGCGGTACCTCTACAGTACATGTCACATGCATATAAAGGTACCGCTCAGAGCCGTTACATAGATGTAACCTTATACAGGGGACTGTGAGTGGTACATGGGGGTTACATATGTGACGCCTCTGAGCGGTACCTCTACATGTCAATACATATTAAAAAATACACGCAGAGCCGTTACATAGATGTAACCTTGTCCAGGGGGAGGCTGTGATTGGCACATGATGGGTTTCATATGTGAACCCTCATGTGCCACTCACGCCCCCCCTATAAGGAGGGGGGGGGTAAATGTAATGTGTTTATCATGTTATGGCTGTATGTTGTACAAGTAAACAGGTTAATAACATATTACTTGTCCACATACAGACATTTTCATGATGCAGTGGATGTGTGTGTGTGTGTTTTTAAAACTAAATTTACCTTGCAGCCAGGAACAGCCCTGCCGTACAGTGTCAGCGTTCTCTCTGCACTGAGTTCGGCAGGGCTGTTCTGATGCTTGGTACATATTGTGGGCGCGTGATGCAGCACGCTTTTCAGCGTCCTGCACGCACTGCACACAAGAACCGGCGGGACGTACAGTCCGTCTCGCCGCTGCGCCGCTCACAGCGAGCCCGCTCACTTGAGGACCAATGATGAGAGTAACGGTTAAATAGCTGCTGCACGGGAGGGGGGCAGCGGCCGGCCACACGGCTCTCCCTGCAGCTGATGCAGCTTTTAAGCAGTGCGGCGCCCCTCCTAGCTCTCCCGGCCCTAGGACCTACCCGCCCTGCCCGGGCTAGGGGCAGACCCCTGTGTTTCGGTCGGTTGTCCACCGCCGGGGTGCGACCCGGACAGGTGAGAACCGCTGTTCTCGGGTTTTAAAGGTGATTGAGTCACAGCTGGGCTGAGAGTTTTCCTGAGACAGGGGGTAACCCTCTTAACTTGATGGCTAAAGCAGATGAGCAGATACAGAAAAAACAACATACCAGCCCCCAGGATTTGAAGGCATGTTGTTGTCAGAGGAGCAGATCATGACATGTACTACGCGACGCGCTTTGTAATACAGAGTGCATTCTTTAGCATGTGAGAGGATGGTGCAGTGACTCCCGACTATCAATTTAGACAGCAAGCTCATAGGAGGCGAGGTTAGTGAGGGCCTGCCTCTAAGCTCATGTGTGAAGAGATGTTTCACGCACCACATGCCCTCTGCTCCAGATCTTGCGCCCCTTTCCTGCCTAGGATGAAGTGGAGACCCCTGAGATAGGTCTCCAGGGGAGGGGTGTAACAATATTGAAGCAGTCCTAGGGGCAAATAGCAAACATTTGGATGTGGACTGCCTCCACCCGCCCGCGAGTCAGACGCAAACATTTGAACTGGGACCTCTGCCTGGAGCTTGGCAAGAGATACTGTGTGATGCTAATTACAAGAGACCTCGCCCCTCTTGGTGAACCACCTCACCTGATTCTGTCAGACCATCGTGACAGGTAACTCACCAAGAGAGACAAGAATCACTATACCTAAGACCGACATTACCAATAGTGTCTACTATCGATGGATCGAGATGTTAGCACGAACTAGACGCAAGTGAGATTCTGCAACACAAATTGACACGCCAATATGAGTGCCTGTATACGATTCTTTATTTCAGTATTATGCTATTGGAGTATTGTATTCAAAGACCAATAATTTGTCCACCATATAGTTGTATTATACCTTGTACAACAGGGCCCTACTCGGACAAGAAGTATTGTATATCAATCTAGACGTGGCGTCTAATTGTACTAGTGCGCTAGATTGTTGTGACTCATGTATGATGCTGCAGATTGTATATAACCGACCGCATACTGTGTGACCATTAGGGTATGGTAGTAATATGACTCATATATCGTGTACACAGAGGCCGAGCAGGATGTATTTTTGCCCCACCATACAGAGGATCCATATAGTGGTAGACACAAGTGTTACACAGATACGTCTGCCAACGCTGTGTGATTATTACCCTCCAATTAAGGGGACTTTATAGTGGTAGACATCCAGTGTACACGACTCTGCAAACTGTATATTACTTCCGCCAATTAAAGGGGACTATATAGTGGTAGACACCAGTTTACACAAGGACTCTGCAGACACATATAAATGAATACAGTCCTGTTTTACTCATAGGTGGACATTTCGACTCGTTGATTGTGAGGAACTAGTCTTTAGTTCTGCATATAGGGTCCAGACGTGCATGCATGACTTCTCTGTCACAGCTAGACTAGCGCTATCTAGACTGGATTTGACAAATAAATATGTTTAAGAATGTTCACATTTTCCTGCACCTCACTCACTGCTCCCCATCTCAATTACAAACTTTTTGGACTTCCATGAAGGTAGCAGATTGGGTACAAAGCCATATCTTGAAGCACAGTCTCCTATGTGAGATGCGAAGGAGAGCGTAATAGAGGATTATACCCTCCTTGGATGATTGTCGTTACAACTATGGCCTGTATAACTCAGAATCATGTTACCAGATAGACCCCCCATTAGATGGTTGGTAGGCTCCAGGTAGGTAGGTAGGCAGTGCATAGACCCCAGGTAGGTAGGTAGATTGGTCCTAGGTAGGTAAGCAGTAATTAGGCAGGTCTCAGGTAGGCTACAGATAGGTAGGTATATCCGCCCTAGGTGAGGCAAGTAGCGCTGCAGGGGAGGTAGTTAGGCCAGCCACCACTGGGGCCCACATAGGTAGGTTGGCAGGATGATATTAGGGCGCCGATGTAGTGTTAACGCGTAGGCATGGTTTAGGTAGGGTATAGGAGCCATATAGGTAGGCTATATGGGTAGGTAGGCAAGGTCTGCAGTGTGGTTAGGGTATAGAGCCATATAGGAGGCGGTACGGAAGGAGCTTTAGGAGAAGCTATGGCGGGCGCCCAGTCGTATATCAGTAGGAAGGCAGGGTTTTAGGTGGAGTTCAGCAGCAAGGTTCCGCAATTAGGTAGGTCTGAGACAAGTAGTTAGGTCATTCGGGTATAAGAGCCCCATATAGATAGGCAGGCAGGGTTAAGGTAGGGGTATATCGCAGGTCCGATATTGTGTCGGCAGACAGGGTGATTGGTAGTGGTATAGTAGACCAATGACGTAGGTAGGCGAACACAGTGTCTCTAGGTGAGAGAGTAATTATGTAGTGGGCATCTGTATAGGAGAGAGAAGTACACTTCTAGGTGGGTCGACAGTCTATACCTCTCCCTGACCCGGGGCTTCACCCATTGCTAGGTCAGCAGACAAGTAAAAAATGCTGGCCCTCGACTCCCCTCCCTTATAGGCGTCGCCATATTAGGTCAGGAGGCAGGATTGTTGGATAGCTATAGGGTCGGGCGCATATAGGTAGGAGGGAGGGAGGATTTTAGGTAGCTCTTAAGGGCTCCTGACATTAGTGTAGTTCTAGCAGGATTTTAGGGCCCTTTCAGATTTCTAACACTCGCGCCACCTGTGTTGCGCCGCTCGTCCCACGCTGGATTACCATCCATCCGAGAGATAATACTCTATGAACTTTGCTATTAGGAGGAAATAAACATTGTGCTCATAACTGTCCATGGGGCAGGGGCATATAGCCTCTCTTTGGGGAGCGTGGCATAACTCAGCTCTGTATAGTCAATGTGATATTCTAAAGGATATTAGGGGTGAATTGCTCTACGCAACTGCTGTCATCGTACAGAATAAGGGACACAGTGCGCGGAAACTCAAGCAGACGTGTGGCGCGCAATAGCTTGTGCTGTGGCTCTGACTCTTCATCTAGGGGGGGGCCAGTAATTACATATGGGTATAAGGTTTGCAGCTTAAAGCATATAGACCTAATTAAGGTCGAGATTTGCATAGCAGAGTCAGCTTAGTTTCGCGCCACTAAAGCATTCCTACTAAGACCTGGGAGAGTGCCTGCCACTTTAAACCATCGGGATGAGTAGGGCACAGGCTCGATTAATAAGGAGTACTCAGGATTGTCCCAGAAGAAATGCGCATGGTTCAGGCGACGAGCTCACGGGACCACTGGGACAGCTGAACATGTTCAGTGTACCACTTAACGGCGGGTGTCGAGGAGCGGAGACTACTAGACAGGTGGCTCTAGAAGCTCTATAGCAGAGAAGCATACCTGGTGCTGCACTGGCGCCCCTAAGGACCTGGGCCCTGTCGCGCAGCATCTAGCATACGTCTTGCTAGCCTGAAGGGGCGTGTGTATTTAGGCACCTGGTTATCTGTACTTGTCTAAATCTAACCTGTACCTAGATGGTAAGTGTTAGCTCTCCTGTAGAGTGGTGCTATAGTATAGCCCTGTGCTATTGGTGCCATCTGAGATGAAAACTGTCTAGGTCTAAGACTTTGCTTCGATGCCTCCGATAGACATCCGCGATTTGGGAGTCCTTTCATGTCAATTATAGGCGTGAAGAGGAAATGAGAAGGCATAAGCTCTAAATTCGCGCGCGGCTAGAGGTGGCAGTATAGGGAGAAGTCTCTTCAGAACCTCGATCAGAGTCTTTCATAAGATCATCAGCCATTGTTTTCAGGGTGGGCTAAGCGCGCGCGCGTTGACGAAAAATGTGATGTTTGACCTCTGTTTGTGAAATACCTCTTTGTTTAATTACCTTGTGTGTTGAGATAGATTATCCCAAACAGCTCGCTGATTCCAATACACGCTGGAATCAGACTGCTGTGTGACACAAGTTTACTAATGGAAGTGACCAGTGAAACGCACACTAGTGAGGCTAATCGATGCCTAGGCAGTGGGTACTCAAAGACTATGTACGTTGCTGTTAGAAGACTGTGAATTGATCTGTGTCTTACTGATGCGCTTGTTTGAGTTGTGAGATGCTGCTTTGTCGAGAGAGGCATTGTTCCATAGTCGTTTTCTAGTATACACAATATATGATTTTTGCGCACTCTAAGGGTCGACATGTAATGAATCTCGCCACGTCGGGGTCGCACCTATTTCCGCCTGTTTTCCAGAGAATATATGCTGCTTTCGATTATATTGTCTGGCGTCCGGGGCGCGTGATACATTCCATGATAGAAGACCGCTGCCCGCCTCGCAGTGTGGTTGGGAGTGCCTACTATTGCATGTGTGTAGGGTCTTATAGGCACTGCCAGGCGAGAAGGCTGCGCCTAAGATTCGTCCGTGGCCGAGGCTCTAGGTTTCAGTGTGTTTCTCTAGATTTGACTAAGATGTTTGTGCTATCGGTCTAAAGAATAAGAAAAGCGTCGTGCGTATCTAAGATTGTCAGCTCTTGGTCGCGCGCGCTAGCCGTGTTGATCCAGAGGCAAGGCAAAAAACCCCCAATGACATGGTAGAAGCCTCCAATTGTCCTCATTTTAGGGATAAAATTCCATTCCTGACTCAATCTGGCAATCAGAAAAATCCTGGATCAATGTACCCCCTCTCCTGAAATCCTAGTCACTATAACTTGTTATATTATTACGCTCCAGAAATGCATCCAAACCCTTTTTGAACCTCGTGTATTGAATTCTCCATGACAAAGTCCTCTGGCAGAGAATTCATCTCAGTCTCATTGCTCTTTCCAGCTAAAGATCCATTTCTATGTTTACGGTAGAAAAATTCCGTTTCCGTCAAGTCGTAAAGGATGCCCCACTTGTTCTAGATACAGCCACTGTGTATAAATAAACGCTTGGAGAGTTCTCTATTTCTGCGACCTTTAGGTATTTAAACATTTTGGTTATTATGTTCCCCCACCGAAGCCTTATTTCTCTCTAAACTAATGATAAATCCCTAATCTCTGCGCTCGCAATCATTCTGTTGTACTAGTAGTCCACCCAGCGCACTTCATTTGTATAGATTTGATTGGTGCGGCAGTTTGTACCTGTTCAATGCTCTAAAATGGTCTTTCCTGTGCTCTGGTGCCTCAAAACTGTACACATTATTCACAAGTGTGGTCTACCATGTGACTTGTATATGGGACGGAGAATATATGTTCTCATCATGGTGATCTATTCCCCCTTTTAATTGGCACCCATGATCTCTTATGTGCTTTGGCTGCTGCTGCTGACAACTGGTACTGTACAATTAAGTTTACTGTCCACCAGGATTACCAAGTTCCTTCTCATGGCACGTTTACCCAGTGTTTTCTCATTTAACTTGTATCAATGTAATGGTTTCTCTTCCACATGTGATAAACCTTTGCATTTTTCATGTGTGTAAACCTCATCTTGCCATTCTGCCCAGGCCTCCAATTTATCCTAGACTCCTTTGTAGATAACATACTTACGACCTATCTATTGTGGTTTGATTGTTAGAGAGCTACGTATCGTCAGCAAGATCGTGTAATTCTCTGTCGCTTCGTATTCATAGAGTAAGCAACATTAATGAAAATGTTAAAGAGGATAGGGCCCAATACTGACCATTGTGTTACTACCTGGTAGTATGTGAACAGCTGACTCAGTTGGAAGTTTAGTGTGTTATCTGTACCGTTAACGCTACTGCCCTTTGCGTTTCTATCAGTGGAGCTCCGTTACTTACCCACTTTCGCACACATTTTCCACCCAGTCCAAGAATTCTCATTTTATTTACCAACTTTTATGTGGACCGGCACTCACTCATGTCTTGGCGAACAATCTAGATGATATGACTGATCCTAACGTGCTTCAGCCCGCATGTCTACAGTCTAGACTGATACTTCACATCATGAAGCTGATAAAAATATAGTCTGGTCAGGACCTGTTCCTTCATGAACCCATGCTGCTTCGGACCGGAGTGTATACATTTATCTTTTCTAGTGAGATACTCCAGGATAGCATCTCTGAGTGAAACCTTTCAAAACCATTTGTTTTCATATAGTGTTACCGTACAACAGAAGGTTAAGCTTACTGAGACACTATAGTTTCCATGGCACTATCCTTTCATTGAGACCCTACTTTTTGAATATTTCCGCACTCGCCACGCTACGATGCGCACCGCATCTTTGGGACCATACACCTGTTATTAGACAGTCCATGTAATATTGAGTAATTGTGTGGTCACTATCTATGTCATCACTTATCACTCTCTTAGGACACTGTGGGATGTATGCCATTACTGGACTGGGGATTTGTCTATCTTTAATCGTTACCTAAGACGGAGCTGCACTTCCTGTCCTGGGCTTAGACATGAAGAAAATCTTTTAAGTTGGAGTTTACCATCTCTTGTTCAACAGGAAGGTATCCTCACCTCGGTAATTACAGTGGAGATAAAATAAGTGTTTAATACGTCTGCTTTTTTCTCATCGTCTCTCTACTGTCTCTCCCTCAGTATCTTTTTCAAAGGGCTCACATTTCACGTTTCGCTAATCTTTTTTACTATATTGATATATGTTTTAAAAAATATTTGGGGTTCCGTTTTATTTCTATAGCGATATGTCTTTTCCGCCCCCAGTCTTCCAGCTTTGCTTCACCTTTTTCTTTATTATACAACTCTCTCTATTTTGTTTCCCTATAGCTTCTTAGCGCCTCTTCATGCCTCCTGTTTTTAGTAGGTTGAACCGCTTTCTTTTTGTTTTTTTTTATTGTACCTCATATGTTACATCTGCGGATCCACATCTGGTTTTTCCTGTTCTAATTTTTTTATGACCAAGGGTATGTACCTCTCACAGTGGTAGCCTAGAGGATGTGTTTAAAAATATCCCTTCTATTATTAGTTCTGCCTATATTTAAAACACATTGTCCCAGTCAATTACGGATTAGGGCCTCCTAAGCAGAAGAAAATTAGCCTTCTAAATTCCGTGTTTTTGTGGCTCCTTGTGACAAATAACTCTATTGAAAGGGTATAAACTGAAATTTTTATATTATAGGTCACTATTCCCTAAGGTGCCCCTCAACCTGAACCTTTGTTACTCTGTCAGGTTTAGTTAATATTATAGGTCTAGAAGGGCCTTCCTCTAGTTCGGTTACTGCACATTTGGCAATAGGTAATTATCATTAGTTATTAGACAAAAACATGTTTCTTTATGAGAGCTACAAGCTTCAGATTCCCACAGATTCGATGTCCTGGATAGTTAAAGTTGCCCTCTAATAATAACCTCATTCTGTGTGTAGCCCGCCTCATCTATTTGCATACGAGGAGTACATCTTCCATGGGTTCGGTTATAGATTGGGGGCAGATAAGCAGATCCCCCTATTGTATTTTATTGTCTTGTTACCCATGTATATTTACACCGAAGATGATTCCTACATGTTCATTACCTGTACGTATATCTCTCTTCCCGCAGTGATGTGCTTCAGAACAGGATATTTACTCATAGAGGCACAGACACTCCCTCTTTCTGGTCATTTCGCATTATACGTATCTAAATAGATGTGAACCTGCAAGTAACTACTCCGCTCCAGTCGTATAGCTCTCGTTCACAGCCATGTCTCAGCTTATCCCCAGCTACTGTCATATTTTTCTTCTGCTTTTATTAGAGCTCTCTAAGTGTAATTAATGTTTGGTAGTGAGTTTCAGACTCTGGCTGATCGAGTCAGATGCATATTTTATAGGATTTTTCTAGTCTTTTATCCTTTCTCCTGATCGTATTATCTATGCTACACCCCCTGCCCTCCAATCTTCCACACCCGTGTTATATTCTAATTTCCTTCCCATCACCTACCTTTAATGCTCTCAGTATATTCACTATCTTTGCATGATAGATGTGTAGTTGACCCTCCCCCCCACTGTCCCTGTTTTTAAATTATTCCTTCCAGCGTCTTCCTGGCATTTTGTCTACCTGAATACAGCAGCGCACCTCCCCATTTAGGTGCCCAGCCACATCCCTAAGCATATAGAGTCTGTAGATGTATAATACTAGCTAAGTCCAGCCCAGATTCTCCTCGTGAATATACCCAATCCGATTCGCTACGCCCAATTTTTGAGTCCCACTTATTCACTGCTTCTATTCTCCTGCTTGTCTCTCTGGTGTGGCTCGTGGAACAGGTAATTAATTTCTGAAAATATTTACCTTGGAAGCTCATCCTAATTTGGATACTCTGAGCTTTTGGCCTATAAAGTTCCCTGAAATACTTTTTAAGGGACAGACTCCAACCTACCTATAACTTTAGTCATTGGTCAGGCCATGTGGGACCATGTACAAGCTCGATGTCTCACCAGACCCACCCAGCAAATCTGTGTCAACCCGATGACCTGCGATTATGTGACCCCGAGGCCTCAGGTTATAATAGTGACACTGTTCGACGATCCCGCTTTCACTGTCTGTGCGCAGATGGGACCTGTCTGTGCCCACCTAATAATTGATACGTCACCCCCAACTATAGCACAGTCTTAGCCTGACCTGCAACTCCTATTCCCCATCTTACTGGAGCAAGTAACACGGACGCGTGCACGTGTCTTGCTGCAAAGCTATGCTATTTCTGACCTGACATTCCCCCTCATCGACCACAAGCTGAAATGTGTTGGTAGTTGTAAATCGTTTAGGACAAGCCTCCCTGACCCACTCTTCCCTCAGTCATCCTTCTTCTTTCTGTTACCCTTATAGATCGCGCCTAGATATGATTCCTGCACCTCCAGTGATTACCACCCTCCCCACATATTTACACCTGCGAGTGATTGCTAATTGGGCAGCGGCTCGCTTCCAAGTTGGAAGGTTTTCTGTGTGCCACTGCTCATTTAGCAGATCGGGGGTTTTATATGGTGCAGTGTGCATCTACTCATCTTTGCACAAGCAGTATGCTCCTGACGAATCTGTTTGCTCAAGGATGACATACTTTGCACTAGAGTTGTGCAGAGACTGCGCCAGCTTTCCTGTCAAACTGGAACTCTGGGGATGTTTACGAAAAGATACGTATGACTACATATTATCTCTATAATAACGCTCTCGTCATATACTGTCAACTCTCACACACTTCCTATCTAAAGTCTCCTCAAATCTCAATGTCTCACACACTTCTTTTTAAAAAAACAGTAAAAAAAGAAAAAACACACTTTAAAGAAAACTCTCGCCAAGGACTCGTTCACTAGTCTCAAAATGACTCAGCTGTTAAACCTCTGACCCACAGCTGCTGAGTTTCGGCTGGTGCTGGCAAAACCTCTCCTTCAGAAGCGCTCATAATAATTGGGGGTGAAAAGTTCACCGGCGCCCATCGCCGTGGTGTGCGGGCAATCGTGACAGTATTGGGGAATGTTTGGGCGCTCATGCTGCAGCAACGGACTGCGCATACATGTATTCGCTCTTCGAGACAGGCTGAGAAGAAAGGCACGTGAAAATGCATTAAAGATGTTACCGTTTGCGGAGTATGAATAAAAAAATCGCATTTATAAAGGGGAAAAACATCTCAGAAAAGAAAGCTCAAACTCAAAAATAAAAAAGAATAAAAACAAAACTCACTTGTTCACAATATCCTAGTAATTAAGACATTAGGCGATATTGGAAATTGCCTAGGGAAAATACAGTAATTCAAATTCTAAAAATTTATATCTCAACTTGGTCGGCAGAAACCGGCCAATAGAAT
Source organism: Phyllomedusa bahiana (assembly GCA_025379985.1). Lineage (NCBI taxonomy): Eukaryota > Metazoa > Chordata > Amphibia > Anura > Hylidae > Phyllomedusa > Phyllomedusa bahiana. The sequence goes on from JAODAL010005068.1 coordinate 138,551, forward strand.
AGGAGCGACAGTGAACCATTAAACACCTCATGGGAGAAGACTATTGACACAATGCTGAATCAAAGGCGGGGACAGTTTAAAAATACAGTAAAAATGCAGGGAAAAGAGCTGTTTGGCTGAGCTAGCGGGGGCTTGGCTATACCGACCAATCAGACATAGGAGCGAAGGGAATCCCATTATAGCCTATGGAGAAGATTTGAACCAATCAATTTAAAGGCTGGGACAGTTCAAAATAAGTAAAAAGGCAGACAAAGAGCTGATTGGTTGAGCGGCGGGGGCTCGTCACAGTCTTAGCCAAATACAGAGCGCGAGCTACTTTCTCATAGAGTTCTTATGGGAAAAGAAATGCAGAGCGAAGCCTTGTTTGTGATTGGGCTAATGAGTTTAAAAGAAGCGGGGTTATTTCGGATCCAATGGGAGGAGCGAGCGACGCTCCTATGGGTTTTCTAATGCAATCTGAAACAAAAAACTGTCATGGCCGAAATCAAATGATTAATACTGCCTGTAGTTGTCTCGATGTCATTATAAATGATTAATAATATGGGGTAATGTAAAAAAAAATATTAATTCAATTAAAATCAGGCGCTTATTTCGTTATTTTCGTTGCCAAGGATCAAATATTATCTGTGTATAATTAAAGAGAAAATACAAGAATATAAGTAACAGGATTTCCTAATTGATTTTAGAAAAGAAAATTATTTCGCCCTGATACCCCCATATTTATTATTGTAATTTTATATGTACACATCGGGACAACTTATGGAGTGTTCCCATATTCATTTGATTTCGGCCATCAGTACAGTTTTAATTGTTCAGAATTGCATTAGATAAAATCCTAGAGCGTCGCCTTCAGCTCTCACCATTGGTCACAAATTATCGCGCCTCTTGTAAACTTAGCCAATACACAGAGCTCGCTCTGACATTTCATCTTCCCCATAGAAATCTATGAGAAAGTAGCTCCGCGCCTCTGATTGGCTAAGCTGGACGAGAGCCCGGCCACTTCAACCAATCAGCTAGTTTCTGCTTTTTTTACTGTATTTTTGAACTGTCCCGGCCTTTGAATATATTGGTCAATATTTTTCCAATAGGTAGAAAATGGGGATCCAAGTCGCTCCTATTCTGATTGGTCCATATCTCCTTCCAATTTTTAGGTTAGAATGGGCTCACAGTCGCTCCTGTATTCTGATTGGCTGGTTTATGCCAACCAATCAAGCTGAGCGTTAAACGCATATTTGATATTACTGTATTTCCCGGCAAAAATTTGTTTTTATTCTCTATTGCAATTCCTAGTGTGAGCGCCGGTCTCGGTGACAAATGCGTTGTTCGGGATTTAAATGATTTTATTTTAAGAGAAGGTTTCAGCATCTTATCTGATTTATGATTTCCTTAATTAAAAAATGATTTTTTTATCTCCATACTACATGCCCGCACGGCGTTGAAACAGGCCGCCCGAGATTGCATTGCGCGATCTTTCCCGCTGACTACAATGGGAGAAGTAGCCTCACGCACTAACTTGGCTGGGTAGCCAAGCCACCGCTAGTCAGCCAAATCAGCTCATTTTTCTGTATTTTTACTTGTATTTTGAACTGTCCCGCCTTTATTTTGATTGGGTCAAAACTTCTCCATCGTATATATGGTGTCTTTGTCGCTCATATTCTGATCTGGTAAGTAATACTCCATAGGAAATATATGGGTCTTTGTCGCTCCTTTTCTGATTGGTCAGATTCTCCCTCCATAGCTTATAATGGGTCTTTGTTCGCTCCGGATTTGATAGGCGGGTTTATGCCGACCAATGAGAATTAGCTTACAGAATTTTGTTTTACTGTATTTACCGCAATTCTCTCCTATTGCAATTACCATGATCAGTCGCACCGTCTCGCCGACAATCGCGGTATAGATAGTCGCGACTATGAACATCTGATTTATGTTTGTATAGAATGTATGGGAGCTCACTTTTTCATGAGAATATTTGCAAACTAATAAAAATTATTTTTTTATTCATACATCCATGCCCAACGGAGCTTGAGAGCCTCGAGATTGCATTGCGACCGATCTCTCCATAGACTACAATGCGAGAAGTAGCTCCACGCTCTGATTGGCTGGGATAGCAAATCCCCCGGCTTTGCTCAACCAATCAGCTCTTTTCTTGCATTTTTACTGTATTTTGCACTGTCCCGCTTTGATTTTGATTTGGTTCAAAACTTCTACCATAGGCTATAATGGGTCCCTGGTTCGCTCCATATTCTGATTGGCCTGTGCTAGCCAAGCCCGCTAGCCAAGCCAATCAGCTCTTTTCTGCTTTTTTTAACTGTATTTTGAACTGTCAGGCCTTTAATTAATGATTGAGTCAATAGTTTCTCCAAAGTTTTTAATGGTTCCACTGTCGCTCCTTTTTCTGACTTGGCCGGTTTTGCCGTCCAGAATGAGAAGCTTCGTTCAGAATCGTTTGATTTACTGTATTTCCTCGGCAATTTCCAAATATCCTAATTCTTGATTTTGCGCGGGTTCTAGTGTGTACGTTTGGAAAGTGCATTTTGAGTTTTTTATTATTTTTTGATTTTGAGAGGTCTGAGCTGATATTTTTCGCTGTTATGTATTTCTGCATTTATATAAGGCGTTTTTTATTGGAAGTTGCATACTCCATGCCGCTTGGAGCGGAGTTAGAGATTTTAGACGCCGAGATTTCTAGTCGCGATCTTCTGTATCTGCTTCCTGTCTATCGTGTCCCGTTCACTGCGTCCTTCACTCTTCACGACCTCTACCGTGACGCATTCGAGACCCTTCATAAATAGTGACTAGAGGTCTGACTATGTCAGGCTCGCTGCACCCGATATCAAGCACGCAGCGAATGTGTGCGGCCGATCACCTCTTGCCTGACTCGCTCGATTTGCGTACTGCCTCGGATTTTCGAGCGCGCGCGTCCCGACTCCGGAATCGGGGCGCGGTGCGCCCCTCTTTACACACGCGCGCACCTCACTCTCACGCCCCATTGCCCGCACCCTTCATGCGTTGTGGCGCAGCTGAAAGTGCGATCGATGAACGTGCGCCTGAAGGCCTGTGTTCACGGCTTATTTGTCTCCCACGCAGAATTGGCGTTGTACTCCGCGCCAGATTTTGCGCCTGCAGTACGGCAGCCATAATCCGTCGGAGTTGTGTGTTACAGTCTATCCACTGCTCTCATAGAGAATTGTGGATTCCATCGCTCTCACGCCGGAGAATCACGACGAGGGGGAGTGAAAGTGGACATGCACATTATCATACGGCGCTTACGCGCCGTAGGAAATGACAGTCTATGCGGCCGGGAGCGGCGCACCCGCCCGCGCTCCAGCCCCGCCACCCATCCCACACCTTATTCAGCCGGATTTGAGAGAGCGCAATCTGGCTCACAAATCCACCGTGAATAAGCCGTGTGAACACGGCCTAACACTGCATCCCTGCGTCCGACAGGGGGATTCGTGCTGGGAGGCGCAGGTTACTCCAAAAAACAGGCGAAAAGCCCAATCATACATGTCGCCTATGGCACCTAGGCCAAATCATACTTGTTATCAGCTCAATATTTTAATTGTATATTAATATTATATGTAGTTGGTTAAGATAAATATATTTTAATTGTATTCAGCCCTCCCTTTGTTTACCTAGTATATTGATTGATATTAGAGTGACAATTGGCAGTTATAAATCTGAATATAATGAATGTTAGGTGTATTTGTACCTTCATATATACCCAGTCAATATTTGCTTTAGTCCTGTTAGTGTTAATGTTGAAAGTTGTAATTTTGCAACAGGTGGAGAACCGCAATATTGAACAGACCACTTTGTCTTACCCCTAGTGCTACCTGTAACACAATAAAACTTCCTTAAAGGTGTTCTTCTGGAAATAAAATAAATACTTAAACTACGTCATAATGAAAAAATGCCTAAATACCTTTAATTAGAAAAGTCTGCTTGTTTTGTCTAGGGGATAATCATTATAGCAGCAGAAAATGGGTGCTGGGCTTCTTCCTCAGCAGAAACATGACGTACAGGCCATGTGAGTTACTTCCTGGTTCCTAAAACTAGTGTTAGAGTTTTTACTACACACTGGGAAAGTCTGATCTAGCTCAGACTAGTATAACCAAGTAGCATATGTTGGCTCTAGTGGTGAGCTAGTGCAGATAAAATATACATATTTATTAAATAGCTGTAATTTATTGTAAAACAAGTATCTCAAATAAAACAATAAAAAAACTGCTCATGACACAACACTATCACTACAATCCAATTATAGGGCATAGGTATGTAAAAAAAAAGCTGGACTACGCATTTGTTTTATTTGAGATATTTCTTCCTGGCCTATTAGATAGTCTGCCTGGACTATGCCGCTGATTCTAGCCTTTCCCATTATAAACATTTGCCACATGCCCACTAGATAGGTAACACTGTCAATGTCTGTTGATCCTGCCGCTGGCTCTCTCACGATTGGAAAAACAAGTGCCCTGGGTTGTTGCTGGCTAATAGTGGTAGAAAAAAATTCAATGGCCCCTATGTATTACAAAGGTCAATTCCTTATTCCTTTACTAATAATGAGTTATTCCTAAACTAATAAAAAATCAACATGAGGAATATCAGGACTCTAAAATAAGACAAATCACACTATTATGAGTTCCACATCTCAATATAAGTGGACTCCGTATATTTGTGACATGCTATTGCACTGATAATCTGTTAATAAAGGTAATATTGATCGAAATGTGGAACTCTTGATAGTGTGATTTACCATGTTTTGAGTCCTGATATTCCTCATAATGTTTTTTTAAATTGCCAATAAAGCAAGAATGAATTGACTTTTGTTACATATCAGAGTGCCATTGATTTTTTTTCCTTCACTGCTGACCATGTATAATTGGTGTCATTGTTTTCTGTTGGACTAATTTTTCAACTGGCACCTAGGAATTTAGGTATGTTGGAATAAATACATTTTGTAGGTAATCAACAATGGAAATACCGACTATATCTGAGAATAGCGCTCAAAACAATTTGGAAATCTGCATCATGTCAATTTCTGGTTTTGTGGACCTGTTGCAGATTTCCAAAAACTTTACAACTAGTGTTGATCGAACTGTTCTAGAAAAGTGATCTTCTCAAATTTTTAGAACTCAAACCGAACCCAACATTTATTGTTTGTTTTAGTAAGGTCCTAATTCTAGTTCAATACACCATTTTCAGTTTAGTTTTCAGCAGCTTTCTGCACTTTTGGCGGCCATCAATCACCTTTCTGCACTTTTGGCGGCCATCCAATCAGTGCAGAGCACAGTGAAGTGTCAAAAACATCATCGTTGAGGTGTAGGGCTCTCATTGGCTGCTAAAATCACATGACCATGTTATGTATATTTCACTGCATTGCCTTGTGAAAGCCATTTTCAGCTCACTCTGTACTTGACAGACTGCTCTTAGTTAGATAGCTCCATAAACAGCAATAATTAGGGAGTTTGGTATTGCTGGCTCCATCTTACCCATACCCAGAAGGTGTTATTTGGCGACATTTGCAAGCTCACATAACGCCTAACTCTCATATACATGGATATATATAATACAGAGTGCTTGGATGAGCTGAATCATATTCAGTGCCCAAAAGTTCAGTTTTTGCAGTTTTGGGGCTTCAGTAATTGTATAACACACTGTCTCCAAATCTCCTATGTGTCAAAGGGGCTTTTGGGCCCCCCTCAGGATACAGGGCCCTATAGCACCTGCTACCGCTGCACCTCCTATAGCTACGCCCTTGCTTGCAAGCTGTTCTCATCTTTTCAGTTAGCCATTGAAAGGAATTAAGTATTTTAGCCTCTCAATTTTCTTCTGTCACTCTTGGAGCCAAATTTTCTTCACTAAGTTGTTCCACATATAGTTGGTAATTCCAGCTTCTCCTCACCTGTTATAGGCATAAAAATTAACCAGAACATCTTCTCCAATAGACTTTAATGGGGTTCCGCTAAGTTTGAGTCGAAGTAGAATCTTCAAACCAAACTCAACAAAAAGTTTCGCGAAGGTTCCAATCAAACAAATAGAACCCCCCTTTTATACTAGTCTCGCGCCAAATGTCAACACTACTTTACAAACAACAGTGCTTAGCACCCCATGTTTAAAGTTCTAAGAAGAACTAATATGCTCAGTAGACACCAATAGATCATCAGGACACCCCAGTCCAAAGACACTGATACACATACCGTATTATCTATCTGATGTGCGTTTCTTGGTTGGTGCTATGCTTAACTGGATTACCATTAGAGGAAGCATGAGCTTAAGCAAACCCTAACTATGGCCTTTATAAAGCCCAAAGTGGCAATATCCTAGGTGGACCTGGGGGCAGGGCCACCAACAGAAATTTCAGGGCCCCATACAGCTGAAGCACCTGCCCCCCCCCTGTTAGCCCTGCCCCCAGCAACCCTATCGCCCTTCCCCCAGCAAAAAAAAAAACGCCGTCTCGGACATAAATATGCCTATTTTAACACATAATAAAGTGTGCGAAAAAGAACTGTACTGTGCAGTACAATAGCAAGTGAGTCATATATCTGTCTGTCTCACACATACTGTATGTCTGTCTAACATATCATAGACACATGGCTAAGTAGCTCTATCAATATCCCCCCACCGGCCCACATACAATATCCCCCTCCATGTTTCCCTTGGTCACGCACCTCACCACCTTCTAAAATAAACACCACTATAAACACCAGAAAGAAAGTAAAAGTGCAACTCCTATCACAGGGTCAGGTGTTCTCTCTTTTACAATCAGGACGCTGTCACTATACTAGCACCAATATAATCTAGAACCCCGACATATAGAGACCACAAAGTGGTCAGACACCAGCTCAGGTCACATCATATTACAGTGAATACAGCACTTATCCAGTAAAGAAGTAAAGTAACCCCGGAAATCAGGGACTCTGATGAGTCGTTCTCTTCCCTTATGAGTCGTTCTTTTTCCCTTCTCTTCTTCATCCTTTCCACACCGTCATGATGACTTGTCCCGGCCACAGCTCATCCCTGCAGAAATTACACGCAGATATCTTAGAATTCTCACTTTTCCAGCATCTCTTTACCTATTCTCTTCTCTGTACAAACTTCCCAGGGGTGGGAGAGTGGGTACAAGCCATAACTTAGAGATCTAGTATCCTAAGGGGTTGGAGGGTGGGGTGAGAACTAACCCCCTGGAGATAATGCTACAACTATGGGCTGCTGCCCTCTCAATTATATTTCCAGGTAGGCAGACAAGACTCTAGATAGGTAGGCACACATGCAAGGTCCCAGGTAACTAAATATGCCCTATTTAAATAGGTAGACCCCCACCGGATAAGTTGGTAGGCCAGCATCAGGTAGGTTGATGGGTACATAGCCACGGGTTGGTAGGTTAATAGACCCCAGGTAGATAAGCAGACCCCAGTCAGGCAAGTTGATAGGCTACAATTAGGGTGGTGGACCCAGTTAGGTAGGCAGTAGGTAGGTGGTTGCCCCCAGTTAGGTAAGCTGTAGGTAGGTGGTTGCCCCCAGTTAGGTAAGCTGTAGCTAGTTAGGGCCCCCTTTTTATAGGCTGCAAGCAGTTAGGGACCCCCTTTAGGTAGCATACAGGCAGTTAGGGCTTCCCTTTAAGTAGTATACAGGCAGTTAGGGCTTCCCTTTAAGTAGTATACAGGCAGTTAGGGCTTCCCTTTAGGTAGTATACAGGCAGTTAGGGTCTCCCTATAGGTGGTATACAGGCAGTTAGGGTCCCCCTTTAGTTTGTTTGTAGTCAGGGCCCCATTTAGGTAGTTTGTTGGTAGTCAGGGCCCCCTTTAGCTTGTAGGCAGTCAGGACCCCCTTTAGCTTGTAGGCAGTCAGGGCCCCCTTTAGTTTGTAGGCAGCTAGGGCCCCTTTAGTTTGTAGGCAGCCAGGGCCCCCTTTAGTTTTAGGTATCCAGGGCCCCCTTTAGTTTTAGGTATCCAGGGCCCCCTTTAGTTTTAGGTATCCAGGGCCCCCTTTAGTTTTAGGTATCCAGGGCCCCCTTTAGTTTGTAGGCAGCCAGAGCCCCATTTAGTTTGTAGGCAGCCAGGGCCCCCTTTAGTTTTAGTTAGCCAGGGCCCCCTTTAGTTTTAGGTAGCCAGGGCCACCTTTAGTTTTAGGTAGCCAAGGCCCCCTTTAGTTTTAGGTAGCCAGTGCTTCCTTTATCTTTAGGTAGCCGGGCCCCCTTTAGTATTAGGTAGTCAGGGCCCCCTTCAGTGTTAGGTAGTCAGGGCCCCCTTTAGTTTGTAGGTAGCTAGGGCCCCTATAGTTTTAGGTAGCCAGGGACCCCTTTAGTTTTAGTTAGCCATGGCCCCCTTTAGTATTAGGTAGTCAGGGCCCCCTTTAGTTTGTAGGTAGCCAGGGCCCCCTTTAGTTTTAGGTAATCAGGGTCCCTATAGTTTTAGGTAGCCATGGACCCCTTTAGTTTTAGGTAGTTATTGCCCCCTTTAGTTTTAGGTAGCCAGGGCCCCCTTTAGGTAACCCCCTTTAGCTAACTCACTCCCGCTCCTGGCTGCTCCCAGATGCTCCCCACCGGCTTCTACTGCCACCAGTAGAAGCCGGCGCCTGGACATTAGTCCCCGACTCCTGGGCCCAGTCTCTGAGTGCTCGGGACACAGGACTGGGCGTTCAGTGACAGGATGTGGCGGCCGGGCCCCGGGGCCCACAGGAGCTCCGGGCAACACTCTGTCATGAGAAATAAGGGGGCCTGCTTGCAGTGTGTATCCTTATTTCACCGGGCCCTGTACGGGAGTACCGGTTCTACCACCTGTATGGCGGCCTTGCCTGGGGGCAACAAATGTTTAACAAAGATTTTTATCGGCACCTAAGCAGTGAAACTTCACATTTGTCATGATGGCAACAAAAAGTAGAACATTTGTTATGTTATGTGGCATTTCAAGGGTAAATTAGCTCTCAGAAGCACCATCTCCTCGGTCACTCCAACACTTTAGGAAATATCAAGGCAGAAAATCCACACCAAAATCTATGCAGTTTGGAGCAGATTTTGAAAAGTTTGCTGCAGAAATTTTCAACAGCAAATCTGGTATGTTTAAGATTGTGTAAATGCCTGTACTAGAAACTTGCACAATCTTTTTGTATGGCCAGGGCAGGCACAGCTGGTGACGTCACTCACAAGCACCTGCATAGACACTCAATTAAGGGATATTCCTGTAAAAACAATTATGTCCTAATAAATAAAATCTGACTGGGGCCACCAGGCAAAACTGTATTAGTGCTAAAAATCACGTAGACACTACATACTGCATGTTAAAAGTTGTAGGCATTAACAATGGTGGTAGTTAGAGATGGGCGAATTTCCCGAAATTCGTTTCGTTCACTTCGCCGAATTTCTCGGCAAAAAATAACTTCGTTCCGAATTACTTCGGGACGAATCACGTTAAAAAACAGCTATTTCCAGGCTGCACAGAGCCTGCAGGGTGCTGTAGAATGTTGTGCCATGCTAAATATGCAGAGGGAGCTTGGTTTGGTCTTCATTTCAATGTTGTGATTTTTGTATGACAGCAATGATGCCCCCCTCTTAGAATCACTTCACTCTAAAA